>JAKOOJ010000036.1:0-42500 GCA_022577455.1 Arizona elegans
TTTCCCCAGCTCCCAGGACTGGCCCACGTTCCTCTCCAACCTCCTCACTGTCCGACTTTGCCGGCTGCCGGCAGGCCACAACAGTGCTAAATAGTGCATTCTCCTTTCCCATATATGTTCTTGCCTTCACCCAAAGCATGCATTCTTTGACCAAGTTTTCACATTTTGGCATCCTCAGAAGTCCCTCCTCCTGATCGCCCAGTTACCGAAGTCCTGAGCTGAAAGGTCTCTGGTGTCATGTGGGACCATGCCATTCGTGCATGGCGAAAGTGGATTTCCACAGCACTTTACATCAACCCAGTTCCTTAGGTGTTGGGAGAATCTGTGCCCCCATTCAAGAAAGAACCATCCATTGAATTTAGCTAATGGGTGAATCATTTGAAGGCCTTTCTAAATGACCCAGAAGGAAAACAACACCAAAACGGAATAACTCTTTGTCCACCATCTTCTTATGAATGGGCTTTTATGCTTTTCGGAAGGGAAGGCATTTTTTTTAAAAAAAAACAAATTATAAGTGTAATTGTAAGGTGCAGCTGGCAGGCTGAGACAGATTTAGCTCTTTCAAAAGCAGGCAAAGGAGAGGCACTTGGCTAGCTCCAAAATCAAGAGAAAGGTGTTCACCTTGGAAAAGTGCAGCAGGTGGGGAGGGGAGAACGGACAATAAAAGGTTGATCATAACAGCCCATAGAACAGCCGGTAGAAAGACTGATAAGAAAAATGATAGACAGAATGACTGAGAAGGACAGGCAGTGAGCTGGGCAGATATTAATAGCAAGACAAGAAAAGAAATGAGACTCAGTTCAGAATCTTGGATATTTACTCAACTTCTCAAAATGGTAAAAGGGAGTTTGGAGGGGTTTAATTTTTCTGAGCGCTCATAATTTTTTTTGTTCACTTGGATAAGGTAAAAGGGAAAGGTTCCCCTCGCACCTATAGTGCTAGTCGTTCCCGACTCTAGGAGGCAGTGCTCATCTCCGTTTCAAAGCCGAACAGCCAGCGCTGTCCGAAGACGTCTCCGTGGTCATGTGGCCGGCATGACTCAACGCCAAAGGCGCACGGAAAACGCTGTTCCCTTCCCACCAAAGGTGCTCCCTATTTTTCCACTTGCATTTTTACCTGCTTTACGAACTGCTAGGTTGGCAGAAGCGGGACAAGTCACGGGAGCTCACACCGTTACGCGGCACTCGGGATTCGAACCGCTGAACTGCCAACCTTTACGATCGACGAACTCAGTGTCTTAGCTACTGAGCCACCACGTCACTTGAATAGAGCTAGTGAAAGTTACAGATACAGCTAGGAATAAAATAATTTCAATAGCTTCCAATATTGTTCCAAAATAATTTCCAATATCTTCTGCAATGGAAATCCAAGCTAATTACCTCGTTTCTTTGAAATTCTATCAGGATCCGAATCTGCAAACAGACAACAAAGACCTGGAGATTTTGAGTCCAACATATTCATTATGTAACCTATAATACTAGATTTATTTGTCTGCGGTTAGCTTAGCTCACCTCCAAAATTTACTGTGAAAATATAAGTAGTCCTCGAATTACGACCACCATTGAGCCCAACATTTCAGTTGCTAAGCGAGACATTTGTTAAGTTTTGCCCAGGAGTGGTATTCACTTTCCTTCACTACTAGTTTGCAAATGGTGAGCGCACGCACCTCCTCCACGCATACGCAGAGCCTTCTGAACATGCGCAGAAGGTCAAAAATGGGATGTGATGACGTCCAGGTGGGTGGGACTGCTGGTGCTACCGGATTGCACGATCCGGATAGAGCCAGCTGAATTTTCACCACTGGTTTTGCCCCAATTTTACAATCTTTGTTAAGTGAATCCATGCAGCTGTTAAGTTAGCCACATGGTTGTTAAGCGAATCTGGCTTCCCCATTGACTTTGCTTGTCAGAAGGTCGCAAAATGGGATCGTGTGACACACACACACACACACACACACACACACACTGCGACCGTCATAAATATGAGCCAGTTGCCAAGATATTAGTTTGGATCATGTGACGCTGGGGATGCTGCAACGGTCGTAAGCACGAAAAACCGTCATAAGTCTTTTTTTTTCCAGTGCCGTTGAAACTTCAGACGGTCACTAAATGAACTGTCGTAAATCGTGGATTATCCGTTAGTCCCAAAACGGCGATGGCCATATATGCTGGTTTCAGTTCGCCGACATAATGATGGGGAGAATAACGATGATTAAAAATAACAAGAACAATAATAATAACCTAGCAAAAGGGAGATAAAAATGCCCTCGTGGAAAACTAATTTACATTAAGCTTCCCTTTGGCAAAAGAAAAAAAGAAAAAAAAAAGAACATCAAAGTGTATAAGCCATATTTTTAGAGCACAGCAAAAATGTTTAATTATTCTACACCAACTGGTTTATGATGTGTTCTGCCCAGAACTTAAAATAGTATAAACTGCTGATTGTAAACTACAGTTTTTACTTGCCAAGATACTGTTCTCAAGACCTCCAGTGTGAGATAGCTAGGAATATAGGTTCGTCAATTGGTAAAGAAAATTAGGTCTTGAGGGAGGGGGAAAAAACAACACTTTCCAACACCTGAGAATTTGGAAAGCTTATTTTAATTAGCTTCCAGGAAAACCCACCAAGGTGCAAAATGCTGCTGCTTCTTCTTGTTCTTTTTTTTTTTATTAACACAAAAGCATACCACTTAGAAATCCTTTTTTTCCCCATGAATAATGTGACTTTGCTTTGCGAGAGTCGAGAGAGTTATAAAACAATTTCAAGACTAACGTATTATGGGGAAGTGTGTTTTATTTCAGTCGGCAGGAAGTGCCCCATTCTTTAATTTTATTTTATTTTTTTTGTTATTATTTTGCTTTAATGCTACAAGTACCCTTCTTAGACCCTCTCGATTGTGATTGCTTCGGGAACTTTTCAGGACAACTCAATGGCTTAAAGAGCAAACGAGCAAAAGGGGAGGTTAAATTCCTAAGCCAAAGAGACACAATCATGGCAAGGCACTAAAATTAAATATCAGACGTGCAATGCACAGACCATGAATTTTGAAGCCTTGGCCTATATCCTCGAGGAACTAAAAAAATAACAAAACAAAAGACCGTTTTTAATTATTTATTTACCCAATTCATTTATGTATCGCCGTAAAGTGCCGACGGCGAGGGAACTGTAGGGAAAGCACTGTTGTCAATCATATAAAAATAAAAGATTTACAGTAAAATAATAAGATTTTTTTTAAAAAAAAAAACTCGACTATGACCCCATCCCCTATTGATCAAGTATAATCAACCTGCATGGTGTCAAAACAGGCTTATGCACGTCGCAAAAGCACTTGAGTTCTAAGTAATTTTCGGAATGACATCCAGGGAAGAGTCATTGAAGCTGGGAGGCTGTTTTAAAAGAATGGACTCTTGAAACGCAGACAATCAGCTGTACCTGTCCCCTCTTGAAAACATTAACTGGATAAATCATGGGACCATTAATTTAAAAAAAGAAAAACAGAGAGGGCTAAGGAGTCAGCTGTTTCATTTGTGTGAGAGTTATTGTAGTAATATCCATCTTAAGCCCAGTTGGAACTTTAGTTTATACCTTGACTTACCACCTGTTACCATCATGGCCCGTAAATTGAGTCACCCATATTAATCAGGATAGAACTGGGCAGGACCTTGGAGGTCTTCTATACAGATTAACAGAGTTGGAAGGGACCTTGGAGGTCATCTAGTCCAACCCAACCCCTGCCCAAGCAGGAGACCTGACACCGTTTCTGACAGATGGCAGCCCAGTCTCGTCTTGAAAGCTTCCAAGCTCCCACAATGTCCGAAGGCAACTTCTGTTCCATGGGTTGATGGTTCTCACTGTCCAGAAAATTCCTCCTTATTTCCAGGTTGAATCTCTCCTTGGTCAGTTTCCATCCATTCTTCCTTGTCTGGCCTTTGGGTGCTTTGGAGAATAGCTTGAGCCCCTTCCTCCTCTCTGTGGCAGCCCCTCAAATATTGGAAGGCTGGTATCCTGTCTCCCCTGGTCCTTCTCTTCACTAGACTAGCCAGGCCCAGTTCCTGCAACCGTTCTTCATATGTTTTAGTCTCCAGTCCCCTCATCATCTTTGTTGCTCTTCTCTGCACTCTTTCTAGAGTCTCTACATCTTTTTTTATAGTGTGGTGACCAAAACTGGATGCAGAACTAGGTGTGATCTTACTAAGGCTTTATAGAGTGGTGTTAGTAACTCCCTTGATCTTGAGTGTATCCCTCTGTTAATGCAATTTAGGATTGCATTGGCCTTTTTGGCTGCAGCAACACACTATTGGCTCATATTTAATTGGTTGTCCACTAAGAGTCCAAGATCCCTCTCACAGTCACTGCTGTTAAGCCTGGTTTCACCCAATTTATATGTGTACTTTTGGTTTTTCTTGCCTAAGTGTAGGACTTTCCTTTTCTCTATGTTGAATTTCATTTTGTCAGATAGGAGTATCCAGTGTTCAAGTCTGTCAAGATCCATCTGGCGCTTGAGCCTATCTAATCCAACCCCCTGCTCAAGTAGGAAACCCTGTACCATTTCAGACAAGTGGCTGTCCAGTCTCTTCTTAAAAACCTTCCAATGTTGAATCACCCACAATTTCTGAAGGCAAAAAACCATGGTTGCAATGGTGTAAATGTGAACATTTATTTTCCTGGGCTACAAGATCACCGCAGATGGGGACTGCAGCCAAGAAATCAAAAGAGGCGTGCTCCTGGGGAGGAAAGCCATGGCAAATCTAGACAGCATCCTAAAAAGCAGAGACATCACCCCGCCAACAAAAGTGAGTCTAATCAAGGCTCTGGTGTTTCCAGTTGTAATGGATGGCTGTGAAAGTTGGACCATAAGGAAGGCTGAGAAGGCCAAAGAATGGAGGCCTTTGAACTCTGGTGCTGGAGAAGACTCCTAAGAGTCCCTTGGACTGCAAGGCCATCCAACCGGTCGGTCCTAGAGGAGATCAACCCTGACTGCTCTCTAGAAGGCCAGATCCTGAAGAGGAAACTCAAATCCTTTGGCCACCTAATGAAAAGGAAAGACTCCCTGGAGAAGAGCCCAATGCTGGGAACGATGGAGGGCAAAAGGAGAAGAAGGGGACGGCAGAGAAGGAGGTGGCTGGATGGAGTCACGGAAGCAGTCGGCGTGAGCTTAAATGGACTCCGGAGGATGGTACAGGACAGGAAGGTCTGGAGGAACATGGTCCATGGGATCGCGATGGGTCGGACACGACTTCGCAACTAACAACAACAACGATTTGAAAAACGGTCCTAAGGCAGGTTTTTCAATGCCGTTGTAACATTGAATGGTCAGTAAACTAACTGTTGTAAGTCGAGGACTATCTGCATGTTGCAAGGCTTCAAAATGTCTCCAGCAATCAAAATTAACTGGCCTTCTCTCTCTCTCTCTCCCTCCCTCCCTCCCTCTCTTAGTTCTTTGCAACAGCATTTCTTAAGTCTCTGGTGGGATCCGTAAATAGTTAAAAGTGGAACACAAGATAAGTCACTGCAATTTTAATTAAATCATTAAAACTCGCTGTAAATAATAAATGTAATAACAACATGCTTGTAAATATAGAAATGACTGGTTTTTTTGTGGGGGGGAAACATGGGCTGTTTGTTTTTCACTTGGTGGAGCTCAGATTTTCTGATAGGGCAACTGAAGATAGGAGAAGCTGAAAAGTAAAGATAGGAAAAGCCGGACCAAAATATTTTGATAAGGCTGTTACAATCACAGCTTAGTGTGTGTTTTTGTGTAGAGGTATAGATATAAATGTAGATCTTTTGTTGCACTGCGTCCAAAAGTATGTTTTCAATGATCAGGAATTTTTTTTCCTGCCAATTAAAGCAGAACATTTCCAATATTTGCTGCAATCTTTAAGGAACACAAATATGCACACCATTGGCAAAGTCAACATTCCTTCAGCTGTTGGATTCCAAGCGCAATCCATTTTATTATTATTATTATTATTATTATTATTATTATTATTATTATTACCGAAAATAAGACCGGGTCTTATATTAATTTTTCCTCCAAAAGACGCATTAGGGCTTATTTTTTGGTTAGGGCTTATTTGGGGGGGGGGAAATACGGTACTAAATGCATCCATCTGGCTGACAATCTTAACTGGGGCTTATTTTGGGGGGTAGGGCTTATATTACAAGCATCCTGAAAAATCATGCTAGGACTTATTTTCTAGTTGGGTCTTATTTTCGGGAAAACAGGGTACTACTACTACTATTATTATTATTACTATTATTATTATTATCATTATAATTATCATCATCATCACCATCATCATCTCTTTTATTCATTAAACATAAAACTCAGTCAACAACATTTAAAAATGCGTCACAAATACCATTGACTGGTGCTAATGGTTGATACGGGATTATTATTATTATTATTCTTTAATTCATTAAACATGAAACTCTTGTCAACTGAACATTCAGAAATGCATCACAAGTACCATTGACTGGTGCTAATGGTTGATATGGGTTGCTGCCAGCATCCTAGGGATCAACCAAGGACCTTCTTAAGATGTACGATGTTCCAAGTAGCGCAGTTTTTTGCAGTTCCGCTGGTGTTATTGCAGGAAGCTGCAATTTGTTGATGTATCTTATAAAATTCTTGGACATGGTACCAAGTGCCCCGATGACAATGGGTATCACTGTTACATGTTTCATCCATAGCCATGTAGTTTTGATGGCCAGGTTGCGATATTTCATGGTTTTTTCCAGTTCTTTTTCTTCGACTCTGGCATCTCCTGGTGCAGCTGATATCAATAAATTGTACATTTCGGCCCTCGACAACTGGCGTGTTGTGTTCCAAATGACAATCTGTCTGTATTCAAAAGTCCCACAAGATCTTCAACATCTCAGTTTCAACAACTTTTTCCACTTCATGTTCTTATGACTTTTCGGATACAGGTAGGGTGTATTTTTTACATAATGGCCAGTGGATTAATTTATCAACTCAATCATGTCTGGCTTTGTAATCAATTTGCGCAGTTATTATTATTATTATTATTATTATTATTATTATTATTATTATTATTATTATTATTATTATTATTGATAGCAATAACACTGAGATTTATATACCACTTATCAGTGCCCTCTCTAAGCCAGTTGTCAAATGCCCAGATTTTGATTACATGACTGTGGGGATGTGTGACCATTGTATGGGTGTGACTGCCTTTTTTGGGGACTGTTGTATCTTCGAATGGTCGCTAAATGGAGAGTTGTAAGTCAAGGACTACAAGCACTGATTTATTCCCTTTATGCAGCTGCCCAATTCACTGGCCCACTCACCAGAAATTTTAAACCCATGATAAACATCCAAAGATCAGAAACGAAACAAGGGGCATCTGAGGATAACCGCTCAACTCACCTACAATGCTTTTAAAAATAATCTGCTTATTTATTATTGTATTTTTTTTTAATTGGTTCAATTTATATGCCGCCCTTCTCCGGAGACTCAGGGCGGCTTACAATGCATTAAGCAATAGCCTTCATACTTTTGTATATACCTGCTTAGTAGGGCTTTCGGCCCCCCCTAAGCGGTGTTCTTTTTTATACAAAGTCAGCTTATTGCTCCAACAATCCGGGTCCTCATTAGACTCAAAGTCACTCAACGTCCTGGCCCAATGTGGGCTTGTGGGGAACAAAATTGGAGCCAGGCAATCCTTGTTGCCTATTATCAAAATTAGCAAATTTTATAAATAAAGAATGCAGAGAGATTCTCCTGACTGCCGATCATAAAACCGAGATGCGCTATGTCGTTGCACGCCAAATTTCCACCAGATCTGCCAAAGCCATACACAAACAAATAATTAGTCACTATTGCAACCACATGGAACCGGCGTAGTCCACAAGCCAACTAAAGCCCTTTGAAACATCCTAAGCAAATCAAAAGATCCAGCAACCCCAGAAGAAAAAAAAACCAAGAGTCATCTACATACAGCAGTCACCAACTGGTGGTCTGTGAACCACTGGTGGTCAGTGAGAAAATTTGGGTAGTCCGCAGAAAAATTATTTGCATTTTTTCATATTGCACTAAATCAGGAGTCCTTAGACTATGCCCCCTTGGCTGGATACGTGCAATGAATGTTTGTGTTGCTGCAGAGTCTCCCCCTTCGGGGTCTTTTTGTGAGGATTGGAGGGGGGCATAAATTCCGACTTGGGGTCTGCTTCAGCCTCCTGGTGTGGGGCTTTGGGTGAAGGCTGGAGGGAAGCAACGCTGGTGGCAAAGAGCCGGAGGGCCTCATTCCAGTGGGACTGCATCATGGCCTGGAACTGGCTGACCATCTCAGCCTGCTGAGCCTCCAGGCGTCGGTACCTGGCCTTGCACTCCCGCAGGTCTTCCCTCTGCTTGGAAAGCCTATGCTCCTAGTCCTCAGTGAGGTGTTTCTCCTGAGCCTCCTTCTCGGCCAAATCCAATTTGAACCGAGTCAGCTGTTTTGCCAACTCTTGCTCATGCTTAGCTCCAACAACTGCTTCCGGTTGGGGCCCCAAGTAGGCAGGCGAGGAGTGGCTGGAGGCTGGCCCCGTGGCAAACCGGTAGTAAAGGTAAGTAGAACCCACCCCTGCTCCATTCCCTTCTAGCACTGATGATGTTATCTAGCTGGGTAATGAAACGTCTGCAGGAAAACAAGCAAGCTCAGAGGGCACCAAGGACCCCTCATAATTACACAGGGTCTCTCAATGACGCCTGTTGCTTAAAGGCCTGTTGCCATTCACCCCCCCCCCGCCTTTCTCACTGCCCTTCCCTGCTCCGCTTCCCTCTAGCACCAGCCTTGCTTTTAGCAGCAGAGGTGATTAATCCCATAGCACTGGTGGAGCAGATCTGACTCAATTAGCCACAGCTCAGGGGCTTGCCTGACAGCTCTGGGACCATTTCCAAATCTCATTTATTACCCAAGAAAATTCTGGAAGTCGGGAACAGAGGGATAAGCAAAGCGTCTTTGGTGTTCTAAGTAGCGAGGAGGACAAGGGAAGGGAGAATTAAAAACCCGGAAGAGGGACACCACGCTAGGAAATCTCAAGAGAATTGCACGTTGGCAATTCCAGCATCCTGGATTCCTTACACTCATGATTGTTTTTGCATGGGATGAAGACTTAAATTTTCACGGAAAGAAGGACTAAGGGTGATGTGGTTTCTGTGTTTCACTATTTCACTATTATCTCAGGGGTTGCCCCAAAGAAGAAGGAGTCAAGCTATTCTCCAAAGCCCCTGAGGGCAGGACAAGAAGCAACGGGTGGAAACTAATCAAGGAGAGAAGCAATTTAAGAACTAAGGAGAAATTTCCTGACAGTGAGAACAATCAATCAGTGGGACAACTTGCCACAAGAAGTTGTGAATGCTCCAACACTGGAAGTTTTTAAAGAAGAGATTGGACAGCCATTTGTCTGAAAATGGGCATAGGGTCTCCTGTTTGAGCAGTAGGTTGGACTAGAAAACCCTCCAAGATTCCTTCCAACTGTTATTTTGATACTCGCTTGTTCTTGGGCTTCTTGGATGATTCCCTTAGAAAATATTTTTTTTTTCCATACAAAAGAATTGAGCAGTTCAGAGACAAAGGCGTTTGGCATACTAGTTTTTGATATGCAAGGCTGAGAATTCTTTGAGGACGGGAAAAAAAAACCCCAACCCTAATAATTATTCATGCCAAGAAGACATTCTGCCAAGTGTGTTTCAGAGTATGAAGTTATAGAAAAAAGTGTAAATGATAAGATAAGGATTATCCTGATTTCTGAAATGGAATGGCTGAGATTAGCAAAGGAAGAGAAATGGTTCGGTGTGAAGTTTTTTTTTTTTTAATACGAGTATATCCAATTAGCACCTCCTGAACCTATTTGCAAACTTTTCTGATGGAGATCATATGTCAGAAAGGTAGATTTTTTTTAAAAAAAAAAAAACACCTGTAGGTAGAAATGTAATATATTGGTAAAAAGTGCTTGTGAAGAAAATGTATGTGCCAAAAGAAAAAAAAAAGGGAAGAAATGCCTCCGGTTCTGTCTATTCTTTTTTCATTTCTTGCACAAAGAAAACCAAAGAAAACTTAGGATCTTTCGGCAAACGGGAGAAACTTGAGCGAAACCAGAATCGACCATTGGATTTTGATCATCCCTACAGGAGAAATAAATTTGCCAGCTCCCTGAGAGTAAAGGCTCAGCAGGTGTCTCCGACTAAATAACTTAATGCACAGAAAACAAACAAATCAAAGCTAGAGAGACTCTCTGCGAGGAAGGGATGTCAGAAACAAAACTAGGAAAGATGTTGGTTGAGGGCCCCTTGTCCAACAGACAACTAACCGGGTTAGTTACAAAGAAAGAAAGAAAGAAAGAAAGAAAGAAAGAAAGAAAGAAAGAAAGAAAGAAAGAAAGAAAGAAAGAAAGAAAGAGTTCAGAAGTTCGAGGGAGGGAGGTGGAAGGGAAAGAGGGAGAGAAAGAGGGAGGGAAAGAGGGAGAGAAGGAAGGAGGGAAGGGAGAGAGATGAGAGGGAAAGAGGGAGGGAAAGAGGGAGGAAGAGAGGGAGGAAAGGAAGGAAGGAAGGTGGGAAGGAGGAGATGGAGATGAGAGGGAAAGAGGGAGAGAAAGAGGGAGAGAAAGAGGGAGGGAAAGAGGGAGGGAAGGAAGGAAGGAGGAAAGGAAGGAAGGAGGGGAGGGAGAGAGATGAGAGGGAAAGAGGGAGGGAAAGGGAGGAAGAGAGGGAGGAAGGAAGGAAGGAGGGGAGGAGGGGAGGGAGATGAGAGGGAAGGAGGGAGGGAGGAAGGAAGGAGGGGAGGGAGAGAGATGAGAGGGAAAGAGGGAGGGAAAGAGGGAGGAAGAGAGGGAGGAAGGAAGGAAGGAGGGGAGGAGGGGAGGGAGATGAGAGGGAAGGAGGGAGGAAGGAATGAGGGAGGGAAGGGAGAGAGATGAGAGGGAAAGAGGGAGGGAAAGAGGGAGGAAGAGAGGGAGGAAGGAAGGAAGGAGGGGAGGAGGGGAGGGAGATGAGAGGGAAGGAGGGAGGAAGGAAGGAGGGAGGGAAGGGAGAGAGATGAGAGGGAAAGAGGGAGGGAAAGAGGGAGGAAGGAGGGGAGGAGGGGAGGAGGGGAGGGAGATGAGAGGGAAGGAGGGAGGGAGGAAGGAAGGAAAGAAGGGAGGGAGGGAGGGAGGGAGGAAAGAAGGGAGGGAGGGAGGGAGGGATTTCTTTTTTTCAGCCACATTCCCCACGGGTAAGAAAATGTTGTAAATCCACCAAAGGCTTTGGCTGGTGTCCTAAGGTTCAATTTTTCATTCCGGACATGTCTACATTTATAAATGTTATCACCTAAGAGAAAGAGCCAAGCCCTGTCCTTCATATTTTAAAAGATGGAAGTGAAGGGAAGAAGTGAGGCTGATCACCCTACCTACCTTGACGTGGTCGCCCAAATAAATTGAAGAGCTTTGGCTCTTAAGCAGGGTTCAGCTTAGGCAGAAAATCACCGGCTGCTTCAGCTGAAGGAGCAAATCTCTTGCTCCTGATTGGAAATTCGAACACAGAGTCAGGCACGCCAGAGGAACCAATCTGGAGGATCAGAATGTGAGTCAACTTTAAAATGTGTAGCCATTTTCCAACTCAAGACCTCATTTGTTTGAAGCCCGCTACCAAATCCCTATTCAAAACGATCCATAAAATATCTGACAATGTTTTTACTAAATCTTCTCCGTTGGCTGCCTCAGAGATACAGAATAATAAAGTTGGAAAGGATCTTAGAGGTCTTGTAGTCTAACCCCCTGCTCAAACTGGAGACCCTACAGCATTTCAGACAAATGGCTGTCCAGTCTTTTCTTAAAAACCTCCAGTGATGGAGCATCCACAACTTCTGGTGGCAAGCAGTTCCACTGGTTAATTGTTCTCGTGGCCAGGAAATTCCTCCTTAGTTCCAAGTTGCTTCTCTCCTTGATTAGTGTCCACCCGTTACTTCTTGTCCTGCCCTCAGCGGCTTTGGAGAATAATTTGACCCCCTCTTCTATGTGGCAGCCCCTCAAATACTGCTGTCAGAATAACAGAGTTGGGAGGGACCTTGTGGGTCATCTATTATTATTTAAATTTATTATTATTTAAATTTCTATACCGCCCTTTTCCAGAATAGGACTCAGGGCGGTGAACAGCCAAAGTAAAAAACAATATATACAAAATTTAAAAGCAGTTTAAAATAATTAAATATTTGGCCGAAAATTAAAAGAACCCCAATTTAAAAACGATTTAAAATTCACTCAAGCCAGCCCAGCTAGTTGAAATAAATGGGTTTTCAGGGCCCGACCCCAACCCCAGGCCCAAACAGGAGACCCTACACCATTTCTGACAGATGGCAGTCTAGTCTCTTCTCGAAAGCCTCCAGGGATGAAGCTCCCACAACTTCCGAAGGCAACTTCTCTTCCATCGGTTGATTGTTTTCACTGTCAGGAAATTCCTCCTTATTTCCAGGTTGAATCTCTCCTTGGTCAGTTTCCATCCATTGTTCCTTGTCTGGCCTGAAAATAGCTTGAGCCCCTTCCTCCTCTCTGGGGCAGCCCCTCAAATATTGGAAGAAGCTCTCCTGTCTCCCCTGGTCCTTCTCTTCACCAGACTAGACATAACTCAGTTCCTGCAACCGTTCATCGTCTGGTTTAGCCTCCAGTCCCCTCATCATCCTGGTTGCTCTTCTCTGCACTCTTTCTAGAGTCTCAAAGTCAGTTTTTGGAGTTTTCCCAGTTCAGTAAAGAACTCAATCATACATGGTGAATTTCAACCCTTGGGTACTTGTTGGTTTCTTGAGTGGCCAAGCTGTTGGTTTGCTTTGGTGTATTGTATGAACTCAGTTTAATTTTGGTAGTCGAAGGGAACTCAGTCATGCTAACAGCCGTCCTGTTGGCTTAATTGAATCAACTTGACCAAACCTCCGTCGATTAGCTCTACCCTGGTTAAAATTAATTTGGAGATCTGCAAAACGTTTGCTGCTCTTGACACCGTTTCGTTCCTGGCTTTCCCCCATCCCCACCGCTCTTCTTCTTTCCCTTCGGAGATCTCCAATCCCCATCAGAACACCTGTATGCATTGATTGAAATGCCACGCCAGAAGGCGCCACGGATTTAATTACACCTCTCACGCTGTGATTAGATCAATGTCCCAGTTTGCTGGAGATGACAAAGTCCAAAAAAGGGAGGGGGAAGACGGCCCCGTCGCTAATGAATCGATGCTATGCCGTAAACAAGATTGGGTAATTCAGGAATCGAAATTTCAGACGAGGATAATTTTGTAAGTGTCTGTTGGTTGGCAACCCTAATCAGGGCTAAAAGAGCTAACACACACACTGGCAAATGTACGCACCTGAGTCAAACATCTGCTTTGGCAAATAGTTGCCGAGAAGTCCCTAAGAGGCTTCTCGGTGAACATCCGACGAGAAGCATATTGTGAATGTTCATATATCAGGGGTGAAATCCAGCAGGTTCTGACAGGTTCTGGAGAACCGGTAGCGGAAATGTTGAGCAGTTCGGAGAACCAGCAAATACCACCTCTGGCTGGTCCCAGAAGTGAGGAGGGAATGGGGATTTTGCAGTATCCTTCCCCTGGTGTGCGGAAGGAATGGAGATTTTGCAGTATGCTTCCCCTGGAGTGCCGAGGGAATGGAGATTTTGCAGTATCCTTCCCCTGGAGTGCCGAGGGAATGGAGATTTTGCAGTATCCTTCCCCTGGAGTGGGGAGGGAATGGGGATTTTGCAGTATCCTTCCCTTGGAGTGCGGAGGGAATGGAGATTTTGCAGTATCTTTCCTCCAGGAGTGGGGTGAGAATGGGGATTTTGCAGTATCCTTCCCCCTGGAGTGTGGAAGGAATGGGGATTTTGCAGTATCCTTCCCCTGCCATGCCCACCAAGCCACACCACATCCACCAAGCCGCGCCCACAGAACCGGCAGCATAAAAATTTGGATTTCACCACTGTCATATATTCCTCCACGCATCCAAGATCGATCTGGGCCTCGTTTCCTACAAGACTAGCTCGTTCTTTCCCTCTCCCTTTTTATAATGCATTAAACAACCGTAATAGCCACACACACACTTTTTAAAATGCCAATTGACTCCACTCGGAGTCCAAGATTGAGCGTGGATTTTTGCTAGGGGAAAAAAAAAAGGAAATCTTGACCTCAATAAATCCAGGCGGCAGCCTGTTGAAGAGCTGCCAGCCAAAACAGGGGTAAAAATGACTTCCAGACATTTTTTGCGTGCCAGCTTTCCGACCTGAAGGAGCAGAGGAGAAGAAGCAGAAAACTGACATCTGCTTTGCTTCATTTGTTCAGGGTTTTTATTCTGGTCTCTGAGCATATTTTTTTTTTTCCCCTTCTGTTCAATCGTGTCGGAGAGTGCTTGGACACGTTTTCTTGGCAAGGTTTTTTTTAGAAGTGGTATGCCATGGCCCAGAGATGGGTTTCAGCAGGTTCTGACCAGTTCTGGAAAATGGAAATTTTGAGTAGTTTGGAGAACCGGTAGTAAAAAATTCTGACTGGGCTCGTCCCCATCTATTCTCTGCCTCCCAAGTCCCAGCTGATTGGGAAGAAATGGGGTTTTTGCAGTAACCTTCCCTTGGAGTGAGGTGGGAATGGAAATTTTACAGTATCCTTCCCCTGCCACGCCCACCAAGCCATGCCACACCCACAGAACCGGTAGTAAAAAAATTTGAAACCCACCACTGCCATGGTCTTCTTTCTAGGGCTGGGAGAGTACGATTGACCCAAAATGCTCTTTGTTCCCAAGGCAGAGCTAGAATTCACAGTCTCCCAGTTTCTAGCCTGGTAACTTAACCAATATAGCAATAAGCATTTATATATACCGCTCCATAGGGCCCTCTCTAAGCAGTTTAACAGAGTCAGCCTCTTGCCCCCCAACAATCTGGATCCTCATTTTACTGACCTTGGAAGGATGGAAGGCTGAGTCAACCTTCAGCCAAGTCAGGATCGAACTGCTGGCAGTCAGCAGAGTTAGCCTGCAATACTGCATTCTAACAGGAAGGGAGGGAGGGAGGGAGGGAGGGAAGGAAAGGAAAGGAAAGGAAAAGGAAAGGAAAGGAAAGGAAAGGAAAGGAAAGGAAAGGAAAGGAAAGGAAAGGAAAGGAAAGATGGATAGAAGGAAGGAAGGAGGGAGGGAGGGAGGGAGGGAGGGAGGGAAGGGAGGGAGGGAGGTCGGAAAGGAAAGGAAAGGAAAGGAAAGGAAAGGAAAGGAAAGGAAAGGAAAGGTGGATGGACAGAAGGAAAGATGGATGAACGGAAGGAAGGAAGGAGGGAAGAGAGGGAGGGAGAGAGGGAGGGAGGAAAGGAAAGGAAAGGAAAGGAAAGGAAAGGAAAGGAAAGGAAGGAAGGAAGGAAGGAAGGAAGGAAGGAAGGAAGGAAGGAAGGAAGGAAGGAAGGAAAGGTCAGTAAAACGAGGATTCAGATTGTTGGGGGGCAAGAGGCTGACTCTATAAACCGCTTAGAGAGGGCTGTAAAAGCACCGTGAAGTGGTATAAGGGCTATGGGAGTGCCACAACTTCTGGCTTACCTGGGCAGGAAAGTCACCCTGCCTCCAAGGCTCACTTTTCAATCCCCTGCATCTCCCCTCCTTGCTTTCCTCTCATCCCAGCTGCCAAGGAGTAGCGGGGGGGGGGGACCCAAAGAGAGCCAAAAACGGGGTGATCCTCTCATTAAGAAACGGCTTGCCATTTAACTCCTGGCTTCCCTTCTTTGTCAATTACTCATCCTTAAAGCCACATTTGTAAAAAAAAATAATAATAATAAAGTGCTCGCCGGAAGCTCATTAGGAACCCGGGGAAGGTGTCAAGTGGAGTTGCTGACTGCTTAGAGTTGGAGAGAGAGGTTGTGTGTTAGCTGTTTCCCACGGGGGAGGAGAAAAAGTTTGTGCCAGCATTAGTGAGTCCCACTGGGACTTTCTCCTGTTTGGAGAACAAGCTCCTGTGTAAATAAACTGGTGCAGGAACAGAATATCAGGGATTTGTGTGTGTGTGCAAAGCCATCGGAGGTAGAAAGAAGCCAGAGGAGGCCGCTGCCTGTTTTCTTCCAACTCCTTTTGGCGATGGTTATAATAAACACGCCAAGGAGATAGAGATGACAGGCGCCATCTTCGCAGGTTAACAGGTGGGCCAACTCCAGCCCTAAGGGGAAAGTGTTTCTTAATGTCCTCTAGGGATCTACTACTCCTACTACTCCTCCACCACGGATGGAAATAGATGGTGTGGTTTCTCATAAGCGCTCAAACAGACTTTACAACAGAGGTGGGTTTCAGCAGGTTCTGACCAGTTCTGGAGAACCGGTAGCAGAAATTTTGAATAGTTCGGAGAACCGGTAGTAAAAATTCTGACTGGGACCAGCCCCCATCTATTCTCTGCCTCCCGAGTCCCAGCTGATCGGAAGGGAATGGGGATTTTGCAGTAGCCTTCCCCCGGAGTGGAAAGGAAATGGAGATTTTGCAGTATCCTTCCCCTGGAGTGGGGAGGGAATGGAGATTTTACAGTATCCTTCCCCTGGAGTTGGGAAGGGAATGGAGATTTTGCAGTATTCTTCCCCTGGAGTGGGGAGGGAATGGGGATTTTGCAGTATTGTTCCCCTGGAGTGGGGAAGGAATGGGGATTTTGCAATATCCTTCCCTCAGGAGTGGGGAGGAAATGGGGATTTTGCAGTATCCTTCCCCTGGAGTGGGGAGGGAATGGAGATTTTGCAATATCCTTCCCTCAGGAGTGGGGAGGAAATGGGGATTTTGCAGCATCCTTCCCCTGGAGTGGGGAGGGAATGGAGATTTTGCAGTATCCTTCCCTGGAGTGGGGAGGGAATGGAGATTTTACAGTATCCTTCCCCTGCCATGCCCACCAAGCCACGCCCACCAAGCCATGCCATGCCACGCCCACCAAAGCCACACCCACAGAACCGGTAGTAAAAAAATTTGAAACACACCTCTGCTTTACAAGGCTCAGAAACGAAAGCACAGCAAACACCCCTTGCCAATTTTAACGCAAGATCTGGGAAGCTTTGTTGTTGTTTTTTAAATAAATCCACACCTTTGCTTCTCTGCATCGCTTGCTGCATAGAGAACGGTTTAAAATAAAAATAAAAAAAACCCCATCTATTTTATTCATGAAATATGGGTTCTCTGCGGCCCAAAAGATTCCTCACTGCTTTCTAAAATCAGGCCTTGCAGTGCCAAGAGGGACAGTTTTCTGCAACCCGAATCTCCTCGCTTTTTTTTTCAGTGACAGTAACAGTGTCGGAAAGGACCTTGGAGGCCATCTAGTCTAACCCCCTGCTCACGCAGGAGACCTGCACTAGGGATTCGAACCACCAAATGGCCGACCTTTCTGATCGGCAAGCTCAGTGTCTTAGCCACCAAGCCACCTAGTTTAAAATAGACGCTGGCTTCTCCAAAAAAAACAAGGCTTTTTTTTTTTTTTTTTTTTTGCAGTCGGTCTGGGATTCTCTGCTTTCTGGAGGGCACCTTCCAAAACACGCAGGGCAACGAGCCAAGGAATTGAGAAATCACACACACACCTATACATCCATCCCCAACGCACCCTGGCAGGCAGGTTCTCTGTTTATGGGCATCGCCGCGTGCCAGCAGCGCAGCCGGTTCAAAGGCAAGAGGTGTTTTCGCCCTGCTCTGCAATTCGCCAGCGCAGAATTTCTGATTCCGTCTCATTAGCCAGCCAGAGTTAGTTGGAAGGTGACTTTTGATTCCCTTGTCCCTAATGGAACATCTGCCTTTCTTCTCCTCCGTTGCTGGCAGAGAAACCCTCTTATCTAAACGTGCAAACCAGCCTCCCTTGTCTCGCTACGCGCGCAGCTTTGCTTGCTCGCCCAGTGCCAAGTGTTAAATATTCTTGGCACCGTGATATCTGTCATTCTGGCAACCCCGGATACTCAGACACATCACCCCCAACTCCCCCGCTCTCCTAGATTTGCCTTTCAGCTCTATTATCCTGGGTGCACACAGACTGGTGGTGGAGGAGAAGGGCAGCATTTCAAAACATCATCTTGGGATTCAGGAGTCATCATGGCGAGGCCGGAGAATGGCTCATTCATCCAGTTTAAGGAAAAGCGAATTGCTTAAAAGACGTCAAAACCCCATGTGGACATCGGAGGGGTGTTACATGCAATTCGCCTCCGCCTATTGCTCCATCTTTGCACCTTCCCAAGGTTAAGAATTGAGCGCCGAAGAATGGAGGCCTTTGAACTCTGGTGCTGGAGAAGACTCCTAAGAGTCCCTTGGACCGCAAGGCCATCCAACCGGTCAGTCCTAGAGAAGATCAACCCTGACTGCTCTCTAGAAGGCCAGATCCTGAAGAGGAAACTCAAATCCTTTGGCCACCTAAGGAGAAGGAAGGACTCCCTGGAGAAGAGCCCAATGCTGGGAACGATGGAGGGCAAAAGGAGAAGAAGGGGACGGCAGAGAAGGAGGTGGCTGGATGGAGTCACTGAAGCAATCAGTGTGAACTTAAATGGACTCCAGAGGATGGTAGAGGACAGGAAGGCCTGGAGGAATGTTGTCCATGGGGTCACGATGTGTTGGACACGACTTCACAACTAACAACAGGTAAAGAAGGGTGTGGATGCCCAGGGGCTTATGTGTGATGCCATGCATGCCATTACATCATTGTGATGTCATGATAAACATGACATCATTGTGGATTTCCAGCAGGTGCTTGTGAGTTCTGTATACAGGTAATGAATGTATCCTTACTTTCAATCTGTTGCTTCTTGTCCTGCCTTCAGGTGCTTTGGAGAATATCTTGCCTGTCACAGAGAAAAAGGCACCTGAAGGCAGGTAAAGAAGCAACGGGTGGAAACTAATCAAGGAGAAAAGCAACCTAGAACTAAGGAGGAATTTCCTGACAGTGAGAACAATTAATCAGCGGAACAGCTTGCCACCAGAAGTTGTGAATGCTCCAACACTGGAAGTTTTTAAAGAAGAGTTTGGACAACCCTTTGTCTGAAATGGTATAGGATCTCCTGTCCGAGCAGGAGGTTGGACTAGAAGACCTCCAGGGTCCCTTCTGGCTCTATTCTATTCTAAACTCCAGCACATTTTTCCTTCCATCCATCATGTACGTTGTCTTCCCAGCAAGCTTTATTCTGGAGGCAATTGAAGCTGAGTTGGTTCCTAACTCAAAGCAATGTAAACACATTTCAGGAAAAATGTCCCTCCGGGCTCTTTATTTATCAGTATCGCCTATATTGTCTAACCACAGTTTAATATAATCTCCGTGTTACCATCTTTTCATTAACTCCAGCATTCACTTCTAACCTCCTGTACGAATAAGGTGCAAATGTGGATGGAGTCTGAAAAATCAGATCGAATCTCCAGATTAGAATATTTGCGCATCCCTCCGGAAAAAAAATGCCTTATTTATGGCTTTGTTTTTCCTCTTTCACTCATCCTCCCCCAATAAGCGGTTGACGGATGGCTAAATCAGCCTGTTTGCAAACCACACATCACAGTTTGTTCATCTGGAGATTCCATGGAGTATTATTTATTTTTTTAAAAAAAAGACCCACATTTTTATTTTTTTTTATTTTTTTTAAAAAAAGGAGCAGACATTTCATTAACCTGTTTTGAAAAAAATGGAAAAAACTGCATCATCTGGCTTGGAGACCAGCCTAGGCTGGTAGATAAATTCCAGCTGACTAGGTGAAGTGGCTGTGATAAAACGAGCCTGCACAGGGAAATTGCAAAGGGCCCATCCTTCAGCCATCCCTCGAGCTAAAGGGAGAATCTACAACGTTTGCATGATCAGATGAGATGTTCCCATATTTCTTTTTTTTAAAGTGCCCCCCCCCCACAACCAGTGAGCAGGCGTTCATTGAGTAGCATTCATGTGTACCTAATTACACGACATTATCGTTTCATTCATCAGCTTCAGGGGAGCTAATCTCGCTCCTCCTCCTCGTCGTCGTCCACCCCAACAACTCTGTTTTACAGGAATGTTCCGGCTAAAAGGAGATTAACCTTGGTGGAATCCGAGAATCCTCTCTTAAAGAACCGCGTGTAAATATTGCTAAGGTCAATCTTGACTTGTGAAATTATAGCTCATTGAAGCACTCAGAATTCTCATTCGCCTTTTTCACATTCTTCTTTCGCTTTGGTCCTGAATGGTCTGTGAATGGCTTTTGGTTTGGATTGGACTTTGTCTAGCACTGATAATGTTACCTAATTTGGGTAATTGGGACGGCTGCAAGAAACCAACTATGCTCAGCACTAAGGACCACACAGTCCTCCTCCTCCTCTTCCTCCTCTTCCTCTTCCTCCTCCTCCTCCTCTCCCCATTCCTTTCTAACACTGATGATGTTACCTAGTTTGGTAATGAAACGTCTTCAAAAAACCAACCAAGCTGTTAGGAAATGGCTATTGTCCAACTAATATATAAACTATCCATACTGTCCAGGCAATATATAAACTATCAATACATGTTTGTCAAAAGGTATTATATTGCTTTAAGACTGTATTGCATCATCCTGTATCCTGATTGGCTGAGCTCTGTAGCCAATGTACTTAAGGGGAAGCCTGAATCATGGCTTGTGGACACTACACCATTTTATCTGCTTATTTGCTGTTACTCTCTACCTGTTCTCTCTGTATGATCACTGTTTGATCAGTGCTACTTGTTGCTTTCGACTATTTATTGAATGTTTTAATACTGAACTTGTTCCTGTTCGAAACTCAAGAAGAACTGTTTTATTGTGTAATGACAGCAACTGGTAAGAAGACTTTGTACTTGGAATATCCCTGAATTGATATTTTAACTATCGCCTTATCTGTGTATGACTTGGGTTGTTATTGGATGTTGCTTTACTTTTTTCTAAAAAGTAAAAGACTACCACAACTCAGTGTGTCAGTATATTAACTGTAGTTATTCACTCTCAGCCGCTTTCATGTGCATACTCAAGGGGTACTCTGCTCAATAACCCATAACATTGGTTAAGAGCCAAGAATATCCTTAACATAAGCTCAGCACCAAGGCTCCCACAGTCCTCCTCCTCTTCCTCCTCCTCCTCTCCACAATCCCCATTCCCTTCTAGCACTGATGATGTTACCTCATTTGGATCCTGAAACATTTGCAAGAAAACAAGGACACAAGGAAAACAAGAGCCTTGGTAGTACAGTGGTTTAAGGCACCCTGTTATTAAGATGGTTATTAAGACCAGCTGCCTGCAATTACTGCAGGGTTCGAATCTCGCCAAGGCTCAAGGTTGACTCAGCCTTCCATCCTTTCTAAGGTAGGTAAATTGAGGACCCAGTTGTGGGGGCAATAAGCTGACTTTGTATAAATATACAAAAGGATGAAGGCTATTGCTGAGCACATTGTAAGCCTCCCTGAGTCTTCGGAGAAGGGCGGCATATAAATCAAATTAAAAAAAAAAAAAAAAGAACACCCAGAAAGCACCAAGTCCCTCTCATTTCAAGCCCTGCTGAGCTCCAAATATTCGCCTTTATTGATACCAAACTGTTTGGATGGTCTGAATCTCAGCCTTTGCCAGGAACTCCTAGCTAGCACTTTAGCAGCCTATGTTTATAAACACGATTGGTGAAGACCAGGGCTGAGATGTCAATTCAGTGTTCTGACCTAGGCTCCCTTAAACAGCAGGAAGCAGAGTCTTGGTCCCGGCAAAACCTCTTTTATTTACACGACTTACTGTTCATTCACAGCCAGCAAGGCCTGTCCAAACAGTTTTTCAAAGGAATAGTTATCAACACAGACCTTATCTCGCTTGGCAGGCTGCCACGTAACCTGTTTCCAAATGAGGCAAAAGGCAAAACTTGGCACAGAGTTTCTCAGAGTCACGGAACAAATGAATTGTTTCCTGCAAAAGCCCCCTCCCCATTCGCTCCTCTTTTGTTTCCCATGGGAGGGGCCAATCATCTCCAAGGTGCGGCTTTACTCCCAAGTCGACCCTGCTTTCTGAGTTGTTCTTGTCTTCTGGCAGCTCTGGGAACAAGCTCCAGCTGTTCCTCTGCCTAGCTGCTAACTCCCTCTCTGCCTCCGATGCAGAGCCCTTGTCCGAGCTTTTCCCAGCCCCCCCAGGACTGGCCCATGTTCCTCCCCAACTTCCTCACTGACAGCGCCACTGGCCACAGGTGGACCACAACCCACAGGTACAAATGCAGAAGGCAGATCCTGGATCCATGTTCCTAATCAACAACCATGTTCCAAGAAGCTTTCATGTAGAACATTAATACAATCGAACGAGTCCAGAGGGATTTCACGAGAAGAGTCCTCCACTCCTCTACTCGCCACAAAATACCTGATGCCACCAGACTCGAAATTTTGGGGTTAGACAACTTAGAACTTCGCCATCTTCGGTCTGACCTAAGCATAGTACATAAAATCATCTGCTACAATGTCCTACCAGCCAATGAATATTTCAGCTTCAATCAAAACAATACGAGAGCACACAATAGATACAAACTCATGGTAAACCGATCCAAACTAGACTGCAGAAAATACGACTTCAGCAACAGAGTGGTCAAGGCCTGGAATGCACTACCTGACTCTGTGGTTTCTTCCCCAAATCCCCAAAACTTTAACCTTAGACTGTCTACCGTAGACCTCACTCCACTCCTAAGCGGTCTGTAAGGAGTGTGCATAAGAGCACCAGCTCTTCTGTCCCTGTACTGTTTTCTTTTATTCGTACCCATTTCATGTATTTATAATTATGTTTACACTTCTATCTGTCATAAAATGCATGCTTGATGAAATAAATAAAATAAAATAAATAAAATTAAAAAATAAAAAGAGCTTTGCTAAACCGTTATCTCCTGCTAGCCTGACTTGGCAAATTCCCCAGTCCTTTCCTTGGATCTCCCCAATCAGAAGATGAAATAATTCTACATTGAATCAAGCAGTCCAGAGTTTGGTGGCATTCTTGAGCTGTTTATTTTTTTATCTAATTTATTTATTCATTTGTATCCTGCCTTTATTATTTTTACAAATAACTCAAGGCAGCAAACATATCCAACACACTTTCCTCTCCTCCTCTTTTTCCCTCCCATAACAACAACCCTGTGAGGTGGGAATTCACCATCACCTGGTGATTGGCCCTCAGTCACCCAGCTGGCTTTCATGCCTAAGGCAGGACTAGAACTCATTGCCTCCTGGTGATTGGTCCAAAATCACGCAGCTGGCTTTCATGCCTAAGGCAGGACTAGAACTCACTGTCTCCTGGTGATTGGTCCAAAGTCACGCAGCTGGCTTTCATGCCTAAGGCAGGACTAGAACTCACTGTCTCCTGGTGATTGGTCCAAAATCACGCAGCTGGCTTTCATGCCTAAGGCAGGACTAGAACTCATTGCCTCCTGGTGATTGGTCCAAAGTCACCCAGCTGGCTTTCATGCCTAAGGCAGGACTAGAACTCACTGCCTCCTGGTGATTGGTCCAAAGTCACCCAGCTGGCTTTCATGCCTAAAACGGGACTAGAATTCACTGTCTCCTGGTGATCGGTCCAAAATCACCCAGCCAGCTTTCATGCCTAAGGCAGGACTAGAATTCACTGCCTCCTGGTGATTGGTCCAAAGTCACCCAGCCAGCTTTCATGCCTAAGGCAGAACTAGAACTCACTGCCTCCTGGTGATTGGTCCAAAATCACGCAGCTGGCTTTCATGCCTAAGGCAGGACTAGAACTCATTGCCTCCTGGTGATTGGTCCAAAGTCACCCAGCCAGCTTTCATGCCTAAGGCAGAACTAGAATTCACTGCCTCCTGGTGATTGGTCCAAAGTCACCCAGCCAGCTTTCATGCCTAAGGCAGAACTAGAACTCACTGCCTCCTGGTGATTGGTCCAAAATCACGCAGCTGGCTTTCATGCCTAAGGCAGGACTAGAACTCATTGCCTCCTGGTGATTGGTCCAAAGTCACCCAGCCAGCTTTCATGCCTAAGGCAGAACTAGAATTCACTGCCTCCTGGTGATTGGTCCAAAGTCACCCAGCCAGCTTTCATGCCTAAGGCAGAACTAGAATTCACCATCTTCTTCTTTCCAGCCTGGTATCTTAACTACTGTGTCACACTGATTCCTGTTTCTGCCTGCTTGTTCCACCCTGCCGGTGAGTTTAACGGTGCATCTTATCGCCGTTCAGCTTAAAGTCCCTGCCTTTTCTCCCAAGTTACTCCTGGTGGCAGTTTCCTTTCCTAAGCCAGTCGCTCTGGTTGGCACGGAGGCCTTTTTCTAACTTCTGTCTTATGCCATCTTCAAGAGAGCACCAGATGGGGCCAACTCGGGGGAAATTGCCTCTAATGGCGGATGCTCATGGCAAGCCAGGTTGCCCCCTTTTCTTTTTCCTGGAGCCGGTCCAAGGCTACCCGAGACATAAAAGGATTCATCACTTGCCAGCTGTCGGCGGACAAGCAAAGCAGAGCTCGGTGTTTGACAGGGAAAAATAATTACTTTGCCGGTGTGACAGTAGCCACCGTTTGCATTCAAAAAAAAAAAGGGGGGGGGAGAAAAATTTGAGCTGTGATTCTCGCTCTCTGGAGAAGGGAGCTGTGTGGTGTGCAGTCTCTCTCTCTCTCCCCCCACCCACCACCCGCCAGCTTCCCCCAAATCTCTCCCAGTGATATCAGTGAGGGATGTAATTCTCTGCTCCATCTGATGCCAGCCATATGGCGTGCAGGTAGATGGGGCAAGTTCAACAAAGGCATTAATTTGAAGTACACCTTCCTCGCTCTTGTTGACAGTTGGCTGCAACATCTACTGATCTGAGCGGAGAGGAATAGAAGCTGAATGAATAAAGAACGCTTCTCTCCACCTACACCTGCACCCCACCTACCCTCCCTTAGTCCAATTTAGTTCCTCTGCAGAACCCACCAAGCCTCATCACCGCCAATGCTTGACCTATTCATTGGAATCTAGAGGCAGAGGAGAGGAAGAAAAAAAAAACACCATCCAGATAATTCCTCCAATGTGATCCTGCCAGATGTGGACTACTATTGTGGACCGTCAGCAGCCTGTGCAGCTAGTAGCTGATTCTGACAGCGAGGAGGCTGGTGTGGTGCTGCGCCAGCAGCCTGTGCAGCTGGCACTCGAGTCAGACAGTGAGGAGGCTGGAGAAGATGTGGTGCCAGAGGCAGGGATTCAGCCAGGGCCTTCAGAACCTCCAGAAGCTCCTTTAAGTGAAGAGGAAGAAGAGGAGGAGTCTCTTCTCGATGCACGGGTGCACAGAGCTGCCAAAAGGCAGGAGTGGCTCCTCAGGAGGAGGTCTCCTCAAGAGTAAGGCTTGGGGTTAATTGGCCACTTCCTTAGCCTATTTAAGGAAGGACGACGACTGAAGCAATTTGCAGGGAACAACTTTGTTCACTTTCCTTCACGTCTTGATCTTAATTCTTTTATCAGCTTCCTGCAAATTGCTTCTGGGCTTTCTGCCAACCCTAGTAAGATTACAATTATTTATTCTTTGGATTCTTGTAGGCTGTTAAGAAAGTTAATTAACAACCTTTGTTTGAAAAAGACTGATTTAATTTAGTAAACTAAGGTTTGTACAGACTTTGTGTGTTCGCCCAGCACCAAAAATGTAAGTACGGGCACGCTCGTTTTGCTCATACGCGCCACCTCTGCGCATGTACCTGGCCTTCCACGCATGTGCCCGGCCTCAAAAACGTACTTAAATAGGCAGGTGGGCGGGTAGGCAAGTGGACTACCAGTTCGCTATCACCTCTTTCTTTCCTATTAATACAAGTAGATCACCCCCTCTTCAGTCATGTTGCCTTGCCAGATGCATTGGCAAGCAACCATCGCATTACGAGAATATCAGCCGCTCCCCAGTTCTTCTCATCTCTGCCCCCCCCCCATCTTTGCCTTCTTCGATGAAGAGCTGAGCTCAGAATTAAGGTCCATGGTATTTCGTGGATGGTTTTTGCTTTGACGCTTGGACAACATTCAACTCGCCACCAGCTGGCCAAGCCAAAGAGCCAGTTGCCTTGGTCATCTGCATTGCCTTCCAGCCCATATGTCTAGGGGGGGTCTCTGTTCCAAATAGGGCTCTCTCTCCACTAGGGTTAACATCTAGGATGGGTATCCAGACCCCGAGAAAGTAGAGAACGGTTTGCAAAACATCTCTGAAATGTCTAGGCTTCCCTCCATAATCAGGAAAACAGTAAGTCGCTTTCTTTGTGGATAATTTTTTTTTCTTTAACCAAAACGATTAAGGAGAACCCTTCCCTAACTATCTTAGAGATAAACCTGATGCAAAAGAAGGATCCAGCTGCCCAGATTCCTATAACCTAATCCTTTTTTTTGCCCCTCCTCTTTTAATAAATCTGATTCTAAAGGACTTTCTGAAATTCTCGTTGCCCAGAGCTTGACGGTTTTGTCTTTTGAGTCTTGGGTTCCCCTATTTTATGGGAAAATCCTACCACAATATAATACCAGTAGTGGTGGGATTCAAATAATTTAACAACCGGTTCTCTGCCCTAATGACCGGCTGGGTGGACGTGGCCAGGGTGGGCGTGGCCAGGGAGTGTGACAGGCAGCACTCGGCTTCCTGCACCCCCCTGGGAGCAAAAATGGGCTGGGGGGCGGGCGCCGCTCCCCTGCACCTCATTTTGGGCCTAGTAGGCCTCCCTGCAGCCTCCTGGGAGCAAAAATGGGGCGCGTGGGGACTTCTGGAAGGGGCGGAGACAGCCAGCCAGCAATTTAACAACCGGTTTGGCAGAAGTGGTGCGAACCGGTTGAATCCCATCACTGTATAATACCAAGTATAGTTTCAGTTGGAAATCTAGGAAACATATAGGTGAAATATCTGATCTCTAGCCCATGGATGCAATCCTCCAGCCCCTCACCCTGCCACTGAAGAATGTGTGGGGTTCAGGTGAGCCCTTCACCTGATATTCTTCTTGATTCTTGCAATTCCCCTGTATGTAGCAGAAAGCGGCTACAGTCACCGGATATATTTAATTTGATTATGATTGATTATATCATGATCATTGATTATGGTTATGAACCTACTTTCAACATTCACTGTTCTGCCCCCCTTCCTTCCTTCCTTCCTTCCTTCCTTCCTTCCTTCCTTCCTTCCTTCCCCATCCCTGGAGATCTTCAAAAAGAGATTGAACGACGATTTTGTCCGAAACCGTATAGTGTTTCCTGCTTGAGCAGAGGGTTGGACTAGAAGACCTCCAAGGTCCCTTCCAACTTTGTTATTATGAATTCGGTCCCAGCCACATTATCCTCTGTGGGAGAGAAGGGCAGTTGATTTCTGCCCAAGGACTGAAATTGGTTTCTTTTTTTTTTTCTTTTATTCCAAGATCTCTTCTTAGCTATTTCTGGTCTGACATCTTCTTTTCCTCCCCGCTCACCACCTTTTTTTTTTTTTTAAACAGATAAAGTTGTTTTGTTTTTGGCAAAGCAAGAGGCAGAAATAAACAGGGACGGTGGGGAGGAGGGACACAGAAAAATGAATCGGGCTTTTCATAATTTTGAAAAGAGAAGCAACTGCTTGGAAAAAAAAAAAGCAGGCAATTATCTCTCCACATTAGCAGCAGCACCAGCTCGCGCCAATTTGCCACCAGGCTGAAAAAAATATATATTATTATTTTTTTTTGAATTGGCTGCTCAAAAACCCGGCAAAAAAAAAAAAAATCCATGCAAAACGTTGCCACCGGAAAATAAATAAAATAAAACAAAACACACTAAGAACCTTGTTTTTCACGACGGCCTGTGTGCCGCTCGGCTTTTGTGGTGGCGATGAAAAAAGAAGCGTAGTAGTAACCTCTTATTAAGTGACTCGGAATCCGGGAGCTAATTCTTCTTATTGGGTCATTTATTGTTCTTCAATTTCTCTCCTCTTCCACCACCGCACCACCACCCCCAGCAAAATCCCGAAAGTATTACGTGGTTGCTGGAGCAATCACATCCTGTTGCAGATTCCAGAAGTTTAGCAATCATGCGTTCGGCGCTTGCAGCAAAAACAGAATTGGAGTAACTTAAGACTTAACTAATTTATTACAGTATCAGGTTGGCGGACAACAGGAAAAAAAACCCTGAAGCTGTGATTTGAAGGGCTGCCATTATTTTACAAGGTGTCGGGCCGGCATAAATGTGGTCCTGTCAAGACAGGGACCCATAATTGAGTCAAAGGTGTCTCATGATTAGGAATTATTTCCTGGCTAAGACATAGCTTTTTTCAGATAGTTTGATGGTGACTTGAATGATGCTTTAAGGCCAGGTTGGAGAAGCGCAACCAAGGGGCTTCAATGAGATGGCCTGCAGGGATCCAAGTCTCATGGCCCCCGGCCTTGCCCTCTTCATCCTCTCTCTCATGGGGGGCAGCTCAAAGTAGAATAAATGCAAAGTAGAACGAGCCACGGTGGCGCAGTGGTCAGAGTGCAGTACTGCAGGCTACTTCTGCCGGCTGCCTGCAATTTGGCAGTTCGAATCTCACCAGGCTCAAGGTTGACTCAGCCTTCTGTCCTTCCAAGGTGGGTAAAATGAGGACTCAAATTGTTGGGGGTAATATGCTGATTCTGTAAATTGCTTAGAGTAAAAGCACTGTAAAGCGGTATATAAGTCTAAGTGCTATTGTTATTGCCTTTCTTTCTTTCTTTCTTTCTTTCTTTCTTTCTTTCTTTCTTTCTTTCTTTCTTTCCTTCTTTCTTTCCTTCCTTCCTTCTTTCCTTCCTTCCTTCCTTCCTTCCAGTTAGAATGTAGTATTGCAGGCTAACTCTGCCCACTGCCAGCAGTTCGATCCTGACCAGCTCAAAGTTGACTCAGCCTTCCATCCTTCCGAGGTGGGTAAAATGAGGACTCAAATTTTTGGGGGCAATATGCTGATTCTGTAAACCACTCAGAGAGGGCTGTAAAAGCACTGTAAAGAGGTATATAAGTCAAAGTGCTATTGCTATTGCTAAATGGTACTTCTTCTACTCATCACACCCAAAAGCAAAAACCCCATTCTCCAAAGCACCTGAAGGCAGGACAAGAAGCAACGGATGGAAACTAATCAAAGAGAAAAGCAACCCAGAACTAGAGAGAAACTTCTTGACAGTGAGAACAATTAACTAGAGCAGGAGTCAGCAACCCGTGGCTCTGGAGCCACATGTGGCTCTTTCGTCCCTTTGCTGTGGCTCCCTGTTGCTGGTCGGCTCCACAATTGATAGGGCTTTCAGTTGAGACAGGTAGAGGAAAAAGGATGCCGTGCTAGGAGGAGACTCTATGGTGAGGGAACCGGACTTCTGGTCAGCTCCAGAATTGAATGGGGGCTTCTGGTTAGAACCTTTGTGGCTCTTTGAGTGTTTAAGGTTGCCGACCCCTGAACTTGAGGAATGACTTGCCACCAGAAGTTGTGGGAGCTCCATCGCTGGAGGTTTTTAAGAAGAGACTGGACAGCTTCTTGTCTGGAATAGTATAGAAGTTGGACTAGAAGACCTCCAAAGTCCCTACCAATTCTGTTCTTCCTTCCTTCCTTCCTTCCTCCCTTCCTTCCTTCCTTCCTTCCTTTTCCTTCTGTCCTTTTCCTTCCTCCCTTCCTCCCTCCCTCCCTCCCTCCCTTCCTTTTCCTTCCTTCCTTTTCTTCCCTCCCTCCCTTCCTTCCTTCCTTCCTTTTCCTTCCTCCCTCCCTCCCTTCCTTCCTTCCTTTTCCTTTCTCCCTTCCTTCCTTCCGAAAAAAGAAGGTTTTTAAGAAGAGACTGGACAGCTACTTGTCTGAAATAGTATAGGGTTCCCCACTTGAGCAGGGGGCTGGACTAGAAGACCTCCAAGGTACCTTCCAATTCTATTATTCTGTAAAATGCACGGTGGTAAAATGCATTTTTCCAAGTGTGGAAAAATGGTCCTAAGTCACTTTTTTTCAGTGACGTTATAACTTTGAACACTCACTCAATGAACTGTTGTAAGCGGAGGACTACCTGTATGGCTCTCTAGCACTGGGCAGGAGATGGATTGGATGATCTTCAAGACCCCTTCCAGCTGCTTGGACTACAGCTCTCAATAGATCTGTCGAGTGGCCGAACTTGGGCCGGTGGTTTAAAACAGGGGTCTCCAACCAGAATCAATTTCCAGAATTCTGGGAGTTGAACTTCACAAGTCTTAAAGTTGCCAAGGTTGAAGACCCCTGGTTTAAAACATCTGTCGAGCAGCTGGTTGAGAAAAACAGCCTTCCCTAAATTCTAGCCTTTGATAGCCTCCAAGCATTAAACAGACACATTCAATAGGCTTTTATTTTATTTTTGGTTTTTAAGATTTCCTGCCATTCAGTAAATGGATTGAAGTTGGGCTTTTTCCTTTTTTTTTTTTTTTAATTACTCAAGCAGCCAAGCTTTGATCTTAGCTGAAATGTTGCAAAATGTTCTTACCTGGAAAATGCCTCGTCTGTCTAAAAACCAGGGGTAAAATACAGCAGGTTCTGACAGGTTCTGGAGAACCTGTAGCGGAAATTTTGAGTAGTTCGGAGAACTGGCAAATACCACCTCTGGCTGGCCCCAGAGTCTGGTGGGCATGAGGATTTTGCAATATCCTTCCCCCTGGAGTGGAGAGGGAATGGGGATTTTGCAGAATCCTTCCCCTGGAGTGGGGAGGGAATGGAGATTTTGCAGTATCCTTCCACCAGGAGTGGGGAGGGAATGGGGATTTTGCAGAATCCTTCCCCTGGAGTGGGGAGGGAATGGAGATTTTGCAGAATCCTTCTACCAGGAGTGGGGAGGGAATAGAGATTTTGCAGTATCCTTCCCCTGCCACGCCCACCAAGCCACGCCCACAGAACCAGTAGTAAAAAAATTTGAATTCCACCACTGCTAAAAACTGCATCATTTTCCCCCTACCCTTCCACTTCTGGCTAAACACACACTCTTTAGAAGGGAGACCCCCCATGAAATTGCAAAAGCTAAATGCTTTCCTTTCATATGTATGCAGGAAACAAAGGCTGTGATGATGTTAAATTACATTTTTTTTAAAAACGAATGCATACCTGACCCTCACCCTGCTAGATATTTTTATTAAACCTTTCTTGGTTCATGAAAAAGACTTGCGGTTTGACTTCCCAGAGGTAAAATGTCCAACAAGGTTGCAGGAATGGGGAAAGCAATGGACAATGATGGCTCAAAGCAGGGGAACCTGTGTTTTATTGAAAAGCGGCATTTTATGAGCAAAAAAACAAACAGGGAACGAAGCGGGAAACTCTTCTAGCATGGATAAAAGGGGGATCATGACAGGATCTAAAAGCAATTAAATCAAAGCAAAATAACACAATAATTTTCTTTCAATGACTCGAGTAAGTCAGCAAAGGCTGGGGTTTTCTTTCCTTTTTTTTAAAATTTTAACTAAAGAAGGCTTTTATCAACAAAAGTCATTGTTGTGACAACTTAAGTCTTCATTGATCTCCTTTACAGACAGTCCTTGAGTTACGACCGCAATGGACCCCAAAATTTATGCTGCCGAGTGAAAAATTTGTTAAATGAGTTTTTCCCCATATTACGACTTTTCTTGCCCCAAGTTGTTAAGCGAATCACTGCTGTTGTGAAGTTAGTCACACCGCCATTAAGTGAATCTGGTTTCCCCATGGTCTTTGCTTGTCAGAAGGTCGCAAAAGGGGATCACGGACAATGCAACCGTCATAAATATGAGTCCATGGCCAAGAATCCGAATGTAAATCACATGATCCTGCGGATGTTGCAACGGTCATAAGTGTGAAAAATGGTCTTAAGTCACCGTTGTAACTTCGAGCAGTCACTAAACTGTGAAAATATCTACAGACCCCTCGCATCCTGGACATAAACTGTTTCAACTCCTACCCTCCAAACGACGCTATAGATCACTGCACACCAGAATAACTAGACACAAGGACAGTTTTTTTCCAAACGCCATCACTCCGCTAAAGAAATAATTCCCTCAACACTGTCAAACTATTCACTAAGTCTGCACTACTATTAATCTTCTCATCGTTCCTCTCACCCATCTCCTCTGACTTATGTATGTATGACTGTAACCTTGTTGCTGTTATCCTTACGATTTATATTGATATTGTTTCCTGATTGCTTATTTGTACTCCATGACTATCATTAAGTGTTGTACCTTATGATTCTTGATGTACGTATCTTTTCTTTTATGTACACTGAGAGCATATGCACCAAAGACAAATACCGTTTGTGTCCAATCACACTTGGCCAATATAGATTCTATCTATCTATCTATCTATCTATCTATCTATCTATCTATCTATCTATCTATCTATCATCTACCTACCCACCTACCTACCTACCTAACCTACCTACCTATTACCTTACCTACCTACCTATCTAGCTAGCTAGCTAGCTATCTACCTACCTACCTACCAACCTATCTATCTATTTTTCTTTTTCTTTCTTTCTCTCCCTCATCCATCCACCCATCCATCCATCTATCTATCTATCTATCTACCTACCTACCTATCCATCATCTATCTATCATCTATCAATCTATGTCTCTATATCTATCTATCTACCTATCTATCTATCTATCTATCTATCTATTAATCAATCATCTACCTACCTACCTAACCTACCTACCTACCTTACCTAGCTACCTACCTACCTAGCTATCTATCTATTAATCTATCTATCTATCTACCTACCTACCAACCTATCTATCTATTTTTCTTTTTCTTTCTTTCTCTCCCTCATCCATCTATCTATCTATCTATCTATCTATCTATCTATCTATCTATCTACCTACCTACCTACCTATCCATCATCTATCTATCATCTATCAATCTCTATCTATCTATCTCTCTATCTATCTATCTATCTATCTATCTATCTATCTATCATCTATCTATCTATCTATCTATCTATCTATCTATCTATCTATCAGAGAGAAGCATTGTCAAAGTTGCAAAAAGGGGGGAAATCGCTTTTAAAAATCGTGGAATTCCCCAAAATGAGCCAAAGTATCCCAATGAGATTAGGCACTCGGGACTGATTGTTTGGGAAATGGGAAAACCACAGGAAACGAGTCCCTGGTTAAAATGATGTAGAAAACGCTACCTGGGTGCAGGAAGTATTGACAGAAATATCTTATTGTCTGGATAATTTGTTTTACTCTCTCACACTGCGAAGCTATTTTTCGTATCTCCAGGAACAGAAGTACGAGTTGTGCCTGGAAATCAGGAGAGAAATTCACAGTTTTAATAGAATTGAGATTAGCCATCAGTGCCCCTTTGCACTTTTAAAAATAAAAAAATCCTGAAAGGTAACCCGCAAAAGAGGCTGTTGCAACAGAAATTCGGTTCCTGCAACTGTAATATTAAAAAAAAATAAAAATAAAATGGAGAGTTAGAGAAGAGCTTGTTATTTTGGGTGATTTAACTTCGTTGCTTCGTTTTTCCAACTCAAGCCATCAAATATTTGTTGCTTGCTGTGACAATTTGCTGTAGCGTCTCACTTCATTTCAAACGGGCCGTCAGGTTTTTTTTTAAGTCGGTGTTAATTGATTTTGCTGTAACGTTACTAGTGTTTCACCCAGTGAGGGTTTTTTTTCCCTATTTCTCTCTTTTCCTCTTTTCTTTTTATCCTTTTAAGAATAGAATAGAATAGAATAGAATAGAATAGAATAGAATAGAATAGAATAGACTATAGAGTTGGAAAGGACAATATATAGAATATAGAATAGAATAGAATATAGAAAATAGAATATGAGTAGAATAGAATAGAATATAGACTATGAATAGAGTAGAGTAGAGAAGAGTAGGATAGAGTAGAATAGAATAGAATATAGAATATGAATAAAGTAGGATAGGATAGGATAGGATAGGATAGGATAGGATAGGATAGGATAGGGTAGGGTAGGGTAGGGTAGAGTAGAGTAGAGTAGAGTAGAGTAGAGTAGAGTAGAATAGAATAGAATAGAATAGAATAGAATAGAATAGAATAGAATAGACTATAGAGTTGGAAAGGACAATGTATAGAATATAGAATAAAATAGAATATAGAAAATAGAATATGAGTAGAATGGAATAGAATATAGACTATGAATAGAGTAGAGAAGAGTAAGATAGAGTAGAATAGAATAGAATATAGAATATGAATAAAGTAGGATAGGATAGGATAGAATAGAATAGAACAGAACAGAATAGACTAGAATAGACTATAGAGTTGGAAAGGACAATATATAGAATATAGAATAGAATAGAATATAGAATATAGAATATAAAAAATAGAATATGAATATGAATATGAATATGAATATGAATATGAATATGAATATGAATAGAGTAGAGTAGAGTAGAGTAGAGTAGAATAGAATAGAATAGAATAGAATAGAATAGAATAGAATAGAATAGACTATAGAGTTGGAAAGGACAATGTATAGAATATAGAATAAAATAGAATATAGAAAATAGAATATGAGTAGAATGGAATAGAATATAGACTATGAATAGAGTAGAGAAGAGTAAGATAGAGTAGAATAGAATAGAATATAGAATATGAATAAAGTAGGATAGGATAGGATAGAATAGAATAGAACAGAACAGAATAGAATAGAATAGACTATAGAGTTGGAAAGGACAATATATAGAATATAGAATAGAATAGAATATAGAATATAGAATATAAAAAATAGAAAATAGAAAATAGAATATGAATATGAATATGAATATGAATATGAATAGAGTAGAGTAGAGTAGAGTAGAGTAGAACAGAACAGAATAGAGAGTTGCAAGGGACCTTGGAGGTCTTATAGTCGAACCCCCTGCTCCAGTAGGAGGCCCTATAGCATTTGAGACAAATGGCTGTCCAATCTCTTCTTAAAAACCTCTAGTGTTGGAGCACCCACAACTTCTGGTGGCAAGCTGTTCCACTGGTTAATTGTCCCCATTGTCAGGAAGTTTCTCCTTAGTTCCAGGTTGCTTCTCTCCTTGATTCATTTCCATCCATTTCTTCTTCCTCCTGCCTTCTGGTGTTTTGGAGAATAGGTTGACACCCCTCCCCCCAGTCTCTTCTTTTCTTCCTTTTTCTTTTTGATGTCGCTTAATCCTTGTGCCCCATTTGAAAGGGAAAAGAATAGACGTTGAAATGGATGAATAAATATTACAAAAGCCTCCAAGAGGGATTTAAGAACAGTTGTGCTCTTAATAACAAGATCTGAGTACACTCGAATATCAACCTTGCTTTTAGGTCAGACCCTAGATGAACCTATCTTAAATGAGAGAAATAAAAACAGCAGCGAGCCACTTATAGCAACAATAAGTTGAGGCAGTCCTCAACTTATAACTGTATTTTCACACTTATGACCATTGCAGTCACGCGACCCTACTTTTGCGACCTTCTGACAAGCAAAGTCAATGGGGAAAGCCAGATTCACTTCACAGGTACTAACTTGACAACTGCAATGATTTCTCTTAAGAATCGTTGGCGAGAAAAGTCATCAAATTCACTCAACAACTGTCTCGCTTAACGACAGAATTTTTGCGCTCAATTGTGGCTGTAAGTCGAGGACTACCTGGCTGTTTACCGTGGTTGCAGGCATCCCCGGATCACGTGGTCCCAATTTGAGACATTCCCAGGTAGCTTCTGGCAAGCAAAGTCAACGGGGGGGGAAAGCCGGATTCACTTAATGACCACCTGATTCATTTAACAACTGCAGGGATTCACTTAAAGCTCCCAGGCCAAAAACAGGTTGTAAAACCACGCACGACTCACTTAGCAACCGCCTTGCTTAGCAATGGGAATTCCCATCCCCGTGGTGGTCATATATTGAGAATCATCTGTCATAAGCAGGGGTGGGCCGTTGGGGGTTCTCAGGGGTTCGGGAGAACCGCTAGCTAAGATTCTGTGCAGTTTGGAGAAACCCCAAATCTCACTCCTGGCTGGCCCTGCCCACCCCACCCCGCCCTTTCCAGGAGTCCCCATGCAGCCCGTTTTGGATGCAGGGTGCACACGGAGGCTCGGGGAGGGTGAAAAATGGGCCTACGGTCCCGTTTCCGGCCTCCAGAGGGCCTCCAGAGCCTGGGGATATTCTTTTCGTCCTCCCAGAGGCTCGAAAAAGCCTCCGGAGCCTGGGGAGGGCAAAAACGCCCCACCACCATGGTGCAGGAGGCTGACTAGGCCACGCCCACCATGGCCACACCCACCCAGCAACTGGGCAGAGAATCCCTTGCTAAAATTTTTGTCATGTTTTGTCATAAGTCAATGAACACATGTTTCTTTAATCCTTAAATGTGGATTAAATGACAGGGAACCGCTTAGTAATAATAAGTAAAGCAAAAAATATTGATTAAATCAAGGATAAAGGGGAAACAAGGGGAGTCACAATTCCTGGTGCGCGGCAACGAGGACTGCAAAAAAGCAAAATGCATTTTGAAACCTGTTGGGTTTAACTCGCCAACTACTACTGTAACTGACCATCGCCTGGACGACTGGAAAGCCGAGGTAATTCTGAAAGCTTCCTGGCTCCGTTTTTTGATGTCGTACAATCTCAACCAGAGCTCCTGAAGGACTTTCAGGGAAGGAGGAGGAGGAGATGTTTATTTTGGAAGACAGGCAACTGAGAGAGCTGTCAGCCAGCCGTGCTCCAGCTTCTTGTCTTTTTTTTTTTGCCCAGGATATGTCCTTGTCGGTATCAAGTGCACACTCGTTTCCATCACCCCACAACACTGACAGTGGTGCAGCAGCCTCTTCTTTCTTTCTTTCTTTCTTTCTTTCTTTCTTTCTTTCTTTCTTTCTTTCTTTCTTTCTTTCCTTCCTCTCCCTCCCATTCCCTCTCTCCTTCATTCGTTCCTTCCTTCCTTCCCCCTCTCTCCCATTCTCTCTCCTTCCTTCTTTCCTTTCTTCCTTCCTTCCTTCCCCCACTCTCCTTCTTATTCGCTCTCCTTCCTTCCTTCCTTCCTTCCTTCCACCTCCCTCCCATTATCTTTCTTTCTTTCTTCCTTCCTTCCTTCCTTTCCTTCCTTCCTTTCCTTCCTTCCTTCCTTCCTCTCCCTCCCATTCCCTCTCCTTCCTTCCTTCCTCTCCCTCCCATTCCCTCTCTCCTTCCTTCTTTCCTTCCCCTCCCTCCCATTCCTCTCTCCTTCATTCATTCCTTCTTTCCTTATTTACCCCACTCTCCTTCTTATTCACTTTCTCCTTCCTTCCTTCCCCCTCCCTCCCATTATCCTTCTTTCTTTCTTTCCTTCCTTCCTCTCCCTCCCATTCCCTCTCTCCTTCCTTCCTTCCTTCCCCCTCCCTCCCCTTCTCTCTCTCCTTCCTTCTTTCCTTCCTTACCCCACCCTCCTTCTTATTCACCCTCTCCTTCCTTCCCTCCCCCTCCCTCCCATTATCCTTTGTCCTTTCTTCCTTCCTTCCTTCCTTCCTTCCTTCCCCCATCCTCCTTCCCATTCCCTCTCTCCCTTCTTCCCTCCCTTTCCTATCGTCTAGCTTTGGATTCTCCCCCAGTTGGCCATTTGTGATCCACTGGAAGAAATTCAGAACGATCAGCATTTGCAGGGGGAGGCCACCTATTTAGTGATGGGGGAGGGGGGCGGGTGGCACGCTGCCTCACTCCTGATCCATAGACAAGCTTTATTTTCAAGCATCGCGGTTTCCCCCCACCCCCCACCCCCCAAATAAAGTGGGATTTCATATTTAAGGCTAATTGCAGAGCCAGGCGTTCCACCCTTGTGTGAAATACGTTTCGGGAGCAAACGGCTGTACAGACAGGAGTGGCCTCATCGAGACTAAATCCTCCACTTTAGCGCTTGGAAGAGCAATTCCATTTGTCTTGATCTTGGTGCAAATGACCCCAGCTCATTGCTAGTAATATATTTCTTTTTTTTTTTAATGAAATGCAAAGAGGGAGGGGGAGGGGGAGGAGGAGGGAGAGGGGGATATCAAAAGGGAGACAGATGGAGAGGTTCCCCGGTGATGCTTGCAGACAATCCATTCCTGGGATGGCACCGTCCAGATGACATTAGCAGGGAAGCCCGGGGACTATCGGTAGTCCTCAACGACAATCGGTAGTCCCTCGACGTACAGCCACATTTCTCAACATTTCTCAACATTCTCAAATCCCAACATTTCTGTGCCTTCAAGTGGGACAGTTGTTAAGTGGAATTTTTTTTTTCTTCTGCTCCATTATACGACCTTCCTTGCCATCATTGCTAAGGGAATATCACTGTCGTGGTTAAGGTAGCAAGACCGTGGTTAAGTGAATCCGGCTTCCCCACTGACTTTGCCTGCCAGAAGGTCGCACAAGGCGGATCGCGTGACCCCACCCCCACCCCACCCCCAGGGGACGACGCCACCGTCATAAATCCACGCCGGTTGCCAAGGTTCTGAGTTCTGATCACGAGGCTGTGGGGATGCAGCAATGGTCATCGGGGTGAAAAGCGGTCATAAGTCACTTTTTTTTCCCCATGTGCCATTGTAACTTCAAGCGGTTGCTAAATGAACTGTTTGTAAGTCGAGGACTACCTGTATCTGTCTTGTCAGTAGGATAACTCTCCAAAAATGGAATAAGATTCAAATTTGGTGTCTAGTGAAAGAAAGGCAAGCCTGAAATGAGGTTAGGGATGGGATTCATCCGGTTCGCACCGATTTGGACGAACCGGATATTAATTTTAATCCGGTTCGCCAAACCGGTTGTTCCAAGGACTGGATGACCAGCCCATCCCGCCCGCCCATCCCAGGAGTCTCCACGCGGCCCATTTTGGATGCCAGGTAAGTACAGGGCACGCATGGAGGCTCTGGGAGGGCAAAAAACAGGCCTACTGGAAGTCTGGAAACAGGCCTGTTTCCGGCCTCCGGAGGGCCTCTAGTGCCCAGGGGAGGCCGTTTTTGCCCTCATGGAGGCTCGAGAAAAGCCTCTGGAGCCTGGGGAGGGCAAAAAATGGGCCTACCAGAAGTCCGGAAAGTCCGGAGACGGGCCCCATTTCTGGCTTCTGTAGGGCGTGCGAAGCGAACCGGTTGTTACAACCGGTGAATCCCACCACGGACCACACCGGGGAAGCGTAGAAGAAGGTTCCAATGTTTCTTCTCAACCTTCTTATTATCCATCAAAGCTAAAAGGCATCCGTGTGGCTATCATTTCTCAAGCTTTTCGGGGTGATGATCCTAAAAGAAACCCCCATTTCGGCCATGTCAAACCAGAACAGCCTGTCTTTCAAAAAAAAACAGACCTCTTAGCACAGGGTGTATGAAAGCGTGGTGCGTGTTGACTTTCTCTAACATGTTTCACGCATGGACGGCAATGTTTATAGCTTCGTGAGCTTCGGCACTCGGGGGCCCGAATGTCAGAAATGCAATAGACAGTAGTGGGAATAAATGACAGGCAATGGCCATTATCTAAGAAGGCTGAGATAATAGAATACAGAACTGATGGATGTGTTGGGGGTGGGGGTGGGGGTGGGGGTGGGGGGGGCCAATCTGTGTGCAGATTGTTGGGTAGCTTGCGTTAATGCACTTTGACAATGATGAAATGAGCAAGCTAGAGTTGCTTTCCTGTTCGGTAGCAATCCAGTAATCAAGCCATTTAGATTTGATCTGGCTGGGGAAAAGAAAAGAAAAGAAAAGGGGTGGGACCCAAATCCCTATCCCTATCAGTGTTTTTTCTGGACTGAAGCACTGAAGAATTTGCTCTGTTTTCCGTCTGAGAAAACCATAGTGGGAAAGAGAGAGGGGGGGGAGAGGGAGAGAGAGAAGGGGAGAGACAGAAAGAAAGAGGGAAGGATGGAGGGAGGGAGGGACAGAAAGAGGGAGAAGAGAAAGAAGGGAGGGAGGCAGAGAGAGAGAGAGAGAGAGAAAGGGAGAGAGAAAGAGAGGGAGGGAGAGAAAGAAAGAAAGAGGAGGAAGGCAGAGAGAGAGAAAGAGGGAGAGAGAGAGAAAGATTGAGAGAGAGACTGAAAGAAAGAAAGAGGGAGAGAGGGAGAGAAGGAGAGAGAGAAAGAAAGAGGGAGGGGGGAGAGAGAGAAAGAGGGAGAGAGAAAGAGGGGAGAGAAAGAGAAAGAGGGGGGAGAGAGAAAGAGAGAGAGAGTGAAAGAGGGGGGAGAGAGAGAAAGAGAGAGAGAAAGAGGGAGAGAGAGAGAAAGAGAGAGAGAAAGAGAGAGAAAGAGGGGGAGGGAGAGAGAAAGAGGGAGAGCGAGAGAAAGAGAGAGAGTGAAAGAGGGGGAGAGAGAGAAAGAGAGAGAGAAAGAGGGAGAGAGGGGGGAGAGAGAAAGAGGGAGAGAAAGAGAGAGAAAGAGGGGGGAGGGAGAGAGAAAGAGGGAGAGTGAGAGAAAGAGAGAGAGAGCGAAAGAGGGGGGAGAGAGAGAAAGAGGGGAGAGAGAGGGGGGAGGGGGAGGGAGAGAGGGAGGGAAAAGAAAGAGGGGCAGGGAGAGAGAGGGGGGGGAGGTGGAGAGAGAGAGAGAGAACGAGAGAAAGCTTTTTCAAAAGCCACAAAGCAGACACAACAAATGAGAAGGAGAGAGAGAGAGAGAGAGAGAGAGAGAGAGAGGAACGGCTGAGAGTGAGCCAGGGAACACGGAGTGATCACGCTGCCCAGTTCCAGACAGCAAAGGGGGGAAAAAAAACCAGGCCAAGGGCGGAAGAAGAGCGGAGGCCGTGCCATGCCTAAACTCCCGCAGAGATAAAAATTATTACCTCATCCTCAAGAGCACTTTGGACGTGGCCAGGAGGAACAAGTGCCTGTCAGGTCCCGCCAAGCTCTTTTGGCCAACGGAAGTAAGGGTGTCATCATCGGTGGCTGTATCACACAGGCATTCCAGCAAATTCTGCCCAGGACTGGAACGGGAACTCGCAACACACATCCACAAATATTACTGGCGCGGCCGTCTCCACCCTAATTAGCGACAAGGCTTAATTGGATGTCGAAGCCAGCTTTTGGAAGTGGACACTGGAAAAACAAAATGTCAAGGCTAAGATTGTCTGTGCATCTGCTGTGCATGACACCTGTCCTTGCTTTGCTGTATAATTTTGTTGATGCAAAATCCCCCGTAAATGAGTTTCTTTCCACCCCCTATAAATATATCACAGTCCGTGGGAAAGAAATTTTTATAACAGCCACCTCCGAGAAGTGACCTTCAATATCTTAAAACCAGGAATTAGCATGTGTGACAACCCCAAATTACAAGTAGGAAGTCTTCAGGGATGAAGCGGGGGTTTTTTTTGGGGGGGGAAAGGAAAAAAAGTTAAACGAAGCCGAATTCTTGACAGGTCGCCGAATATCAAAACGTTTAAGGCGTCAGGCACAGGCCATCTTTGAAATTTTTCATTCTGAATTTCGTTCGCAGCTCAGCAGCATCTGGAAAGTTTGACTGTCCCAGGCTGGACTTTTGCTACCTTGAAGCTCCGAGGGATAGCAGTGATGAGGAAGGAAGGAAGGAAGGAAGGAAGGAAGGAAGGAAGGAAGGAAGGAAGGAAGGAAGGAAGGAAGGAAGGAAGGAAGGAAGGAAGGAAGGAAGGAAGGGCAGAATAAGAGAATAACAGAGTTGGAAGGGACCTCAGAGGTCTTCTAGTCCAACCCCCCTGCTCAAGCAGGAGACCCTATCCCATTTCAGACAAATGGCTGTCCAGTCTCTTCTTAAAAGCCTCCAGTGATGGAGCATTTACAACTTCTGGAGGCAAGATGTTCTACTGTTTAATTGTTCTCACTCTCAGGAAGTTTCTCCTTAATTCCCGGTTGCTTCTCTCCTTGATTAGTTTCCATCCTTTGCTTCTTGTTCTGCCTTCAAGTGCTTTGGAAAATAAGTGGAACCCCCCCCCCCCATCTTATTTGTGGCAGCCCGTCAAATATTGGAACACGGTTACCTGTTCTGTATCACTGCACAAACTTTCTTCCTTAGCTTCTTTTTCCAGGGAGCAAACGAGAGGTGAGCTTTTGCAGGAAGCAATTAGTTCATCTGGTCAGTTCAAGCTTTGGAAAGTTCTGTTTGACTCTGTGCCAAGTTTGGCCTTGCCCTGCATGTGGCAATTAGTTCTCTGGCAGAATTCCAAGGGAGATAAGGAGGGTGTTTATAAACATTCCCCTGAAAGACTGTTTGAGAAGCCTTTCGGACTGGGAATGACAATAATTCACAGTTGTATGAATAAAAGAGGTTTGCCAGGACTGAGATTGTGCTGTATACTTTTTAAGGAAGCCTAGGTCAGAACACACTGGAAACTAAAAAATAAAAAATAAAAAAATCAACCCGGAGATGAAGTCCACCTATTCCTACACTCAAACTTGACTTAAAGAGGCGTTCAGTTTACTTTTCCTTTAATTTCCATGCAAGAATGTGAATGGCAGAGACAGAAAAAGATGACACACGGAGATTCGAGGGGGGGGCGGTTTGTCACGCCACCTGAGTGATGAGGCAGTCGAACAATTTTGACAATGCAGAGGTTTGGACTTGGGGAAAGTGGACTAAAGTGTGACAAGCAAAGTCCAGGGGGAAAGAAGAAGGTTACGGCAGTCAAGGTGGAAGATTGATGGGCAGAGCAAGAAAGCAGAATTTGGGGCCAAGATGGAAGAGGATTTGTGTGTCTGTGTGTGTCGCCTGACAAGGCTGAGCGTGGAGAAATGGCGCTGAGAGAGAGCATGGAGCTTTGCT
>JAKOOJ010000036.1:45000-132500 GCA_022577455.1 Arizona elegans
GGAAACAGGCTGTTTCCTTCCTCCGGAGGGCCTGGGGAAGGCCGGTTTTTCTTTCTCACCTGGCTCCAGATCCTCTCTATGCATCTGGGGAGGGTGAAAACAGCCTTCCCCACCAACTCGGAGGCCCTCCGGAGGCCTGGAATGGCCCATTTCCCAACTCCCGGTTGGACAGGAAGTGATGTTTTTTGCTGTCCCCAGCCTCCAGAGACTCCTAGACCCTTCCCTTCTCTTCCCTTCTTTTGTTTCTCTTCTCTTGCTTTTTCTTCTATTTCTCTTCTCTTCCTTTCTTTTGTTTCTCTTCTCTAGTTTTTTCTTCTATTTCTATTTCTATTTCTCTTCCCTTCCCTTCCCTTCCCTTCTTTTATTTCTCTTCTCTTGTTTTTTCTTCTATTTCTCTTCTCTTCCCTTCTTTTGTTTCTCTTCTCTTGTTTTTTCTTCTATTTTTCTTCCCTTCCCTTCTTTTGTTTCTCTTCTCTTGTTTTTTCTTCTATTTCTCTTCCCTTCCCTTCTTTTGTTTCTCTTCTCTTGTTTTTTCTTCTATTTCTCTTCCCTTCTCTTATTTTTTCTTCTATTTGTCTTCCCTTCTCTTCCCTTCTTTTGTTTCTCTTCTCTTATTTTTTCTTCTATTTCTCTTCTCTCCCCTTCCCTTCCCTTTCATATTCTATTCCAGGGGTGTCAAACTAGTGACCTTTTTTGCAGTGGTTATTAAGTGAACACTGCAGCTGTTAAATGAAACCATTATTTGTTATATGTTTTTTGTTTTTGTTTTTTGCCAGAAACCAGAAGTAACCACCTGTTTCTGGGAGGGGGGGGAGTGTAAATTGTGATCATACCACTGTGGGACGCTGCCATAAATGCAGGCTGTTTGCCAAGTGACCAAAATACAGTCAGGTGACCTCAAGGAGTGGACATTGAAACTTCAAATCCAGGTCACAAATTCTTTTTTCAGGGTCCCGTCGTAACTTCAAACAGTCACTAAGCAACCAGTCTAAGGCGAGTGATGCCACATTGAGAAATGATACTTGGTTTGTAACTGTAAAAGCCTTCCAGCCAAAGGAATAGCTTTCATTGGCTGAAGGGCATGTAAAAATATGAGAAATTGCTCTGGCTGGAAAAAAAAATAACATTGTCAAAGAGCTTTGAAGAATTCTACAAAACAAGACAAATGTTTTCACACTTGGTCACCCTTTATTAGCTATGGATTTGTTTGGTTTGATGGCTTTGGTTTATAGAAATGTCATTCTGGATATAAATATTTAATATGGATATTTGAAATATATTATTTCTCACCCAGGTTTTATTTTTTTATTTTATTTTTTTCTTTTCCTTCAAACATAGCCAGTTCGGACTAGTGGTGAAGGCACCAGGCTAGAAAGTTGGAGACCCTGAGTTCTAATCCTGCCTTAGGCATGAAAGCTAGCTGGGTGGCTTTGGGCCAATCACCATGAGACAGTGAGTTCTAGTCCCGTTTTAGGCATGAAAGCCAATTAGGTGACTTTGGGCCAATCACCAGGGGAGGTGAGTTCTAGTCCCGCCTTAGGCGTGAAAGACAGCTGGGTGATTTTGGGCCAATCACCATGAGACAGTGAGTTCTAGTCCCGCCTTAGGCATGAAAGCCAATTGGGTGACTTTGGGCCAATCACCAGGGGACGGTGAGTTCTAGTCCTGCCTTAGGCGTGAAAGCCACCTGGTGACTTTGGGCCAATCACCAGGAGATGGTGAGTTCTAGTCCTCCCTTAATGATGAAAGCTGGCTGGCTTTCTTTGGGCCAGTCTCTCTCATAGCCCACCTCACAGGGTTGTTGTTGGGTTAGGCAATAGGAGGAGGATGGTATATTAGGTGTGTTTACTGCCTTGAGTTATTTATTGGAATAACAACGATGGGATACAGATTAATTAATTATTTTTTTTAAGTGGTTGATTGACAATGTCCCATGTCATAGCATTGATGCTGATACCCAGACTGATAATAAGACACCTGCCAGGAAAAAAAATAAAATGCTCAGGGAACACTAGAAATACAACAACCTAAATCTGAAGCATCCTTATTTTCTATTATTGCTTTCTGGCTCTTAATTTGCTTTTCTTTTTTTTTTTTTTTTTTTTTTTTAACCTCAGCTTGGCTCTATAACTTTTCTGTCGTGCTTATCTTAACGGCTTTCTTTTAAACATATCTTAAAAGAGCAAACCTTCCTAAATGCAGGGAATCAAGCATCATCACCGTACTAGATGAAGCGAAAAAGCACCTCGTGATTTTAAGGTGTAACAAAAGGCAGGAAACTTCGCCCTGTAATTTCTGGAAATGCAAGCTTTTTTCAGTAACCTTGCAAGCAAACCAATAGATATATAGGAAGAGGCCACTTCTCAGCAATGCTTTAAAAGGGGCTGGAGATAATGTTCAAAGGGAGAGGAGGAGGGAGGGAGAAAAATGAAGCTCCTGCCAAATTCGGGCGGCTGCATATATAGCTGAGAGCACAAAGCCCCTATAATTGACAAGGTTGTCTAAATGCAAGCTTTTCTGTTTTCCATACCTCGTGCACAATCTGAAAACACACCAACACACTGGAGTTGAGAGGAAGAGAGAGAGAAAAGAAGAATGGGATTTCAAGTCGCATGGAAAAATCTCTCACATTTTCTTGCTACAACAGCACCCACAGTTGCCTGGAACACACAACTGCATGGCACACAAGGATGGCCCATTAAATCTTTATGGGAGAGGGGCTTAGGAAACCCACATCCTCATTTAAATGCAGCAGTAGGAGCAATAAAGGAGAGAGCATCCAACATTACTGTGTTTCCCCGAAAATAAGCCCTCCCCAAAAAATAAGCCCTCCCCAGAAATAAACCTTCCTCTGAAAATAAGCCCTCCCCGAAAATATTTAACTGCATGTACAGCCGGTCCCAGCCATTGACTCTGGTTAGGGTTAGGGAGACAGAGCTGGAAATCAGGTGAGATCAGTGGTGGGTTCCTCCCGGTTCAGCCCGGTTCAGCCGATCCGGTAGCAGTGACGATATGATGTCACCGAACCGGTTCTCTTTGTTCGGGAGCTGCCCGCCCCCGCATTATTTTTACCTTTTATTTGGGCCCACCCCCAATCTATTTGCTGCCTCCTGAGTCCCAGCTGATCGGCTAGGAGGAAAAAAACTGTTTAAACTCTTGCCGGCGGGGGGGCTTCAAAGGGCTGCCCTACAGCTGATCAGTGTTAAAAAGCAGTGTGGTGGTAGACCAGTGTGCTCCAAAAACAAATGGGTAGACCGGTGCCTCCAAAAACAAATGGGTAGACCGGTGCCTCCAAAAACAAATGGGTAGACCAGTACAACTGTGCAAGCAGTTAAAAGCCTGGTAGACCAGTACCTCTGCTAAATCCTAAAGAATTGTCACATGACCATCAAACCACGCCCACAAAATAAGCCATGCCCACAGAACCAGTAATAAAAAACTTTAGAACCCACCCCCTGGGTAAGATGGCGAGAGGAGCCGAACCCCATTTTGCTTCACACGCCCCAAAATAATAAGACCCCCCAAATAATAAGGCCAAGAACTTATTTCAGGGTTCAAAAAAAAAAAAGACAGGGTCTTATTTTTGGGGAAACACGGTAGTAAAATACAGGTGGTGAGAAGATGGAATTTGGGCCTGGGGTTATGCAAATATGAAGCAGAAAGAAGAGCCTTCGAGCAATGGCGGCCACATTCTTTACTGGACAGTAAAGGACTTCTCCAGCCTTCTAGAGCAGTGATGGCTAACCTTTTCGTTGTCGCGTGCTGAAAGCGTGCACGGAGAACAGCACACGTGTGTGCCTGCACCCATAATGCTATGAAGCGGTATATAAGTCTAAGTGCTATTCCTTCCTTCCTTCCTTCCTTCCTTCCTTCCTTCCTTCCTTCCTTCCTTCCTTCCTTCCTTCCTTCCTTCCTTCCTTCCTTCCCAGTGCTTAAAATGCAGTATTGCAGGCTAATTCTGGGGATTTTGCAGTATCCTTCCCTTGCCACGCCCACCAAGCCACGCCCACCAAGCCACACCACAGCCACCGAGTCACGCCCACAGAACCGGTAGTAAAAAAAAAAAGATTTGAATTCCATCACTGGTACCAAGGAATGTAAAAATAAGCACACACAGGGGAAAAAAAATTAGAAGCAATAAAAGACAGCAGACCTGAGTGGGGACCCAAAAGATGTCCCACCTGTTCTGAGTGGCAGCTTGTTCTGGATTAACCCAATGAATCCAGCTTCGCTCAGAATTCAACGGGGATGTGGTGGGGGGTTTGAAATCCCCATTTCTTCCCTAGCTAAACATGTTCACGCAAACGCCTCTGGGTTTCTCTTGCTAACAACTGAAATGCTTCAGTCTGTATGCAGAGATTACCATTTCCTTGCCTCTCCGTCCCTGTAGGGTTTATTTTATTTTTATTTTAAGTGACATGCATTTCTTCGCTCTCTCCCTATAAGCCAAACTGCCAGGCTCGGGAATCCGGCTTCTCTTAAAAAGTCTTTTCATTTCCGACTGCTGGTTTGGTAAGCTTTATATATCTACCTTTCCTGCCAGGCCAGTAGAAATTGATTCTGGATTAGATTTATAATAGCAAACATGTGTATGAAAAAACACACACTCACGCAAATATACAGCACTTCAGCACTTCCTCCAACGGAGCCATCGGCTGCCCCCTGGAGTCCAAGGAAATCATGTAGACCTGATCCATTAGGTAGTCCTCGATTTACGACCGGTGGTGGTATTAAGCCAGTTCTATCCGGCTCTGGAAAACCGGTCACGGTGGCTGCGGGAGGCTCCGCCCACCCACCCAGATATCCATCACGAGAAAATTTTGGTGGTCCGCAGAAAAATTATTTGCATTTTTTATACTGCACTAAATCAGGGGTCCTCAAACTACGGCCCCTGGGCTGGATACGTGCAATGAATGGTTGTGTTGCTTTGGTGGGGGGCAGAAATTCCGACGGGGTCTGCTTCAGCCTCCCGGTGTGGGGCTTTGGGCAAAGGCTGGAGGGAAGGGCCGCTGGTGGCGAAGAGCCGGAGGGCCTCGTTCCAGTGGGACTGCATCATGGCCTGGAACTGGCTGACCATCTCAGCCCACTGAGCCTCCAGGCGTCGGTACCTGGCCTTGCACTCCCACAGGTCTTCCCTCTGCTTGGAAAATCTATGCTCCTAGTCCTCAGTGAGGTGCTTCTGCTGAGCCTCCTTCTCAGCCAGATCCAATTTGAACTGAGCTGTTTTGCCAACTTTTTCTCGTGGGGGGCTGCTTAGCTCCAACAACTGCTTCCTGTTGGGGCCCTAAGGAGCCCGGGAGGGCAGGGGAGGAGTGGTTGGCAGGGGAGGGGCAAGTAGAGGCTGGCGAGGTACCCCTTGACATGAGTGACATTGAGTTGGCCACGCCCACCCAGTCATCTAGCCACGCCCACCCAGCTGGTCATTAGGCAGATCATATTAGTGGTCCGCGGGATTTAAAATTATGAATTTAGTGGTCCCTGATGTCCGAAAAGTTGGTGAGCCCTGCTTTGGAGAATAGCTTGACTCCCTCTTCTAAACACAATGTACAAATAAAAAGGGAAAAAATAATAACCACAGCCCAAGTTTTAACCTTATTCTATCTGTCAGATGAGGAAGTATTTTTGCCTGGTGATTTCCCTAAATTTTGATGGATAGGGGTTGGATGGCAAACAGATTCTCAAAGCCCTCATAGACACCCTCAAACCATGTCTCCCCCCCCCCAATTCAGTGTCTCCAGAGAAACCCCTTTGATGTCTTATTAAAGAGATGAGTTAACCTTTTTTGCAGTACGTGGCCACAGCATGGAACCTGCCTTTTTTCCACTCCTGGCCTGAAAAAATAAAATTATCCAGATTTTTTAGCTCTTTCATGGCTGAATTTTTTAACATCTACCAAGACTGAAGTATTTTATTGGAGTTTTTTTTTTTTATTAAGCACATTAATATCCAAAGTGCCCTCACCACTGGCTGGAATAATATAATATTTTAATTAAAGTTTTATAGGATTCATTTTACAACAGATGCTACATACAGCTGTTTGGCACTGAGGCAACTTATCTCTCTTTTTTTTAAAAAAAAAAAATTGGGTGGAGGGGAGGAGAAGCTGTGATTTCAAGCCTGCATCCCACATTGATTGAAGCCTGCCGTTTATTTCAACAAGTCTCAAAAGTTGAAATAAATGGCATGTTAAGAATGTTTCATCTCTACCGTTGTCCTTGAATCATGACTGTAATTGAGCCAGAATTTTTCAGTCGTAAGTTATGATGACCTGTTACGACCATGTCTGATTTTATGACCATTTTGTTTTGCAGTGGTTGCTAAGCAACCACCATAGTCATTAAGCGAATGCCCTGGTGATGAATCAAACCCATTGTTCACTATCGGGTGTTGTTTTGTTTTGTTTTTTACCAGAAATTGGAAGTAAAAAACACTGTTTCCTGGCAAAAATGTCATGAATCGCAGTCATGTGACTGCGGGATGCTGCAAATGGTGGAAAATGGTGGACCGGTTGCTGATTGGCCAAAATGCAGTCACGTGACCAAGGGGAAGTGACCATCAGAACTTCAGATCTGTAAGAAGAGGGCAGACTGGGGATGGAGTCAAGAGAGGAATAAGCCTGGAGTCTCTAGGTGGCCACAAATATTTCTAAGTCCAACCCCTTTTGAATTCCCTTAAAGATAAAGGTTCCCCTCGCACATATGTGCTAGTCGTTCCTGACTCTAGGGGGACTCATCTCCATTTCCAAGCCGAAGAGCCAGCGCTGTCCAAAGACATCTCCGTGGTCATGTGTCCAGCATGACTCAACACCAAAGGCGCACAGAACACTGTTCCCTTCCCACCAACGGTGGTCCCTATTTTTCTACTTGCATTTTATACCAGCTTTTGAACTGCTAGGATGGCAGAAGCAGGACCTAGCAGAGTTTTTACTGGCCGGATGCCCTTCCGTGGCCAATGCGGAGTTTTGTTCAGCAGATATATTCTCATTGTGCCCAGAGAGAGAAATATCGGCCTCTACCTAGGACAGTGACATCTAGTTAAGTAATGGTCAGCACTAAATAGGGATGCGGTGGCTCAGTAGCTAAGATGCCAAGCTTGTCGATCGAAAGGGTCGGCAGTTCAGCGGTTCGAATCCCTAGTGCTGCCGCGTAACGGGGTGAGCTCCCGTGACTTGTCCCAGCTTCTGCCAACCTAGCAGTTCGAAAGCAGGTAAAAAAATGCAAGTAGAAAAATAAGGACCCCCTTTGGTGGGAAGGGAACAGCGTTTTCCATGCGCCTTTGGCGTTGAGTCATGCCGGCCACGTGACCACGAAAACGTCTTCGGACAGCGCTGGCTCTTCAGCTTTGAAACGGAGATGAGCACCACCCCCTAGAGTCAGGAACGACCAGCACGTATGTGCGAGGGGAACCTTTACCTTTTTAACCCTGCACCAGCTAAATCGAAATAAAAATGACTTTAAGAAAAAGCAAAACTGCCCATCGTATTTCATCAGTTTTAACCCCTTCCATTATTGGAGTAAGCATTCAATCTGGTTTTGCATTACTGAGCCACCAATCCTATCCAGAATGGAGATCAAGGTACTAGTCCCTAGGATTCCCAACCAATGTCCACTTTAAGACGGAGAAGTTTCTGGTTTTAAAGCCATTTTTTTAAAAAACAGAAGATGTCCCAACCATTCCCGACTCTTTCTGTGTCTAAACTAAATATAATGAGCTACAGTATTTGCATCAGCAAATAATACCACTCTAATTACATTAAGGATTATAAGTAGTTCAGATACTTTCCTTGTCTGAGGATTTGTAGATCAGCAGTAAAGCTCAGGTTTTACAGCAAAGCTTCAGTTACTATTACTGGATCAGATTAGGGAAGATTTTACTGTGAAACCTGAAAACCTTTCACATGTCACTGAAATTTATCTTTTCCCAACCGGGTGTGGTATGTGTGGCTATAGCTTTAATATGTCTCAATCTGGATTAGACCTCATTATTATTTTTTTTCCATTCCTTCGCTTGGTACATGCCTTTGGCGGCTGTGTTTTCTTTTTAAGTTTGCATGAAATATGCAAATGTTTGGTGCACCCCTTGTATCTCCAATAGTTGTATATGTGCTCCACTTGCATTTTTATTCTCCCTGAATCAGCTTCCGTAATTACTTTTTTTTAATGTCTTTTATATTTGTTTTAATTTAATATTTATATTTGGGAGTTTTAATTAAAAATATCAGTAGAGCATCCCCAATAAAATACTATTGCATCGCCCCATGTAATAGGATGCAATTTTGTCTAAGATTCACGCAACAACCCTTAACGTTATACATTTTTGCAAGTTATTTTCACACCCATATATATATATATATTTCCAGCATGTTTTTATGTGTTACATTTAGGCCCGTTTTTAATGGGGAAATTGCTTGGCCACATGCAGAAAAGAAGGCATTTTTAATAACCAATGAAATGTCCATGTGTTGATTATTCAAAAGTGTGTGTGGGGAAAAAAATGTGGGAAATTCACTTTTTCTTCCATGCCTAACTTCAAATGTCCTAGAAGGCAGGATTTTAATTTGAATAGAGGCAGAAGGAATGGAAACCTTAGCCTGGTCTATTCATCACATCTCAGCTGGCAGTGCCCAATTCTAGACCAATTCCTATGGCAGAGTTATTTAAAATCCCGGTATAAATCAGTACAAATGACAGATTTATTCTGGATTATTGCAAGTCACCTCAGCTTCACCCCCAGTGGCCCCACTCCCATTGAAATGAAAGAATGGGGAGGGGGGGGTTGAAGCCGAGGTGACTTCGTAATACTCCAAATAAATCTGTCAGGAATTGTTCTCGACAGTCAACCACGTCTTAAGTGTTTCTCTGCGGTGCGCAGCCATGACTTACCCTCAAACCGCCTCCTTCGACTAACTCTTTTCAATGATACAAGAAGAAAAGAAAAGAAAAAAAAGAGGCAGCATCCTTTTGGAAGAGGGTGAGAAGAATTAACCCAAGTCAGAGGCCATGCCAATGATAGTGAAGTCGGAAGGACTGGGGCCAACGATTTTATCTATGCAAATATGATCAAGAGTTCTGTGAAGAAGACAGAAGTATGATTTTTTAAATTATTTATGAACTCCGCAGCATCGGCGGTTCTGAAATTTCTTTCTTTCCCCCCCCCCCTTCTTCCCTCCTCTCGTTCTGACAAACTGCTTAAACATTCCTGGGAGTGTTGAAAGGATGGGGGGCACTTAATACATGTTTAGAATAGAGAATAACAGAGTTGGAAGGGATCCTAGAGGTCTTCTATTCCAACCTGGATTCCAGGTTGGAATAGGAGCCTGGATAGCTCAACAGACAGAAGCACTGTAATTTAACACCAGCTGTCTGCAATTAAAGTAAGATCGAATCTCGCCAGGCTCAAGGTTGACTCAGCCTTCCATCCTTTCTAAGGTAGGTAAATTGAGGACCCAGTTTGTGGGGGCAATAAGCTGATTTTGTATAAATATACAAAAGTATGAAGGCTATTGCTTAACGCACTGTAAGCCGCCCTGAGTCTCCGGAGAAGGGCGGCATATAAATCAAATTTTTTAAAAAAAACCATGTTCCACCAGGAGACAGACCCTGTACCATTCTGGAGAAATGGCTGTCTTCTTGTAAACCTCCAGTGATGGAGGACTTCTGGTGGCAAGCAGTTACCACTCACTGGTTAATTGTCCTCACTTGTCAGGAAGTTTTTCCTTAATTCCAGGTTGCTTCTCTCCTGGATTAGTTTCCATCCGTTGTTTCTTTTCTTGCTTTCTGGTGCTTTGGAGAATAAGTTGAGCCCCCTCTTTTTTTTTTTGGTAGCGCCCTTCAAATATTGGAACGCTGCTATCATATCACCCATAGTTCTTCTTTTCACTAGGCTAGACATACCCAATTCCTGCAACCATTCAACAGAACAAATGTTTTAACCTGTTCTGGCCTAGGCTTCCTTAGAAAGTAAACAGCACAATCTCAGTCCTGGCAAACCTCTTTAATTCATACGGCTGTGAATTATTGTCCTTCCCAGTCCGAAAGGCTTCTCAAACAGTCTTCCAGGGGAGTGTTTACAAACACTCACCTTATCTCCCTTGGAATGCTGCCAGAGAACTGATTGCCACATGCAGGGCAAGGCCAAACTTAGCACAGAGTCAAACAGAACTTTCCAAAGCTTTTACTGACCAGATGAGCGAATTGTTTCCTGCAAAAGCTCACATCCCGTTCGCTCCTCTTTTATGTCTTTTTATATTTTTATTTTCCATTTTTCCAATTTACAAAACAATAAACATTTTTTTAAAAGTACTGTGTCATGTGTCTTTTACAGTTATTTGCATTTATTTCTATACATTTTTTTTATTTTTCTGTTCTAATCAATTATACCACTTATCCCACATCTCATAAAATTCTGTTTCTTCCTTGCCTTTTTTCATTTCTAAAGTGATTTTATACATCTCGGCACATTCTAATATCTTATGTATAATCTTCTCATTGGCGGGTATATTTTCAAGTTTCCAACATTTGAGCATAAACAATTCGTGCTGCTGTTACTATGTGTAAAATGATATATTGGAGTTGCTTCTTTATCCTTTGATTAATGATTCCTAATAAAAAATAATTCAGCTTTCAATTCAATTTGTTCTCCTGTTATCTCCTGTAACCATCTCCTTATCTCTTTTATGTCTTATGGGAGGGGCCAATCATCTCCAAGCCTTACTCCCAAGTCGACCCTGTTTTCTTAATCGTTCTGGCAGCTCCGTGCATGTGCACATTGAGGACAGGCTCCCGCTTTTCTTCTGCCTCGCTGATGTCAGACTCCGGAGGCTCTGGAGGCAGCAAAGATCAGCCAGATGGCCTTGGCCCCCTCTCTGCCTCCGATGCAGAGCCCTCGTCCGAGCCTTCCTCAGACTCCAGGACTGGCCCACGTTCCTCCCCAACCTCCTCACTGTCCGAATCTGCTGTCAGCTCTGCCAGCCACAACATAACCTTCATCCCCTAATCATCTAATGTTTTATGTTAGACTACAACTTTATACCTGGATTTGTATGACATCCATGATTTTTCTACGCATTTTTTTCCTCTGATTTTGATAACTGATTTACAGGATGCCGTTGTTGGCGATGTATACTACATTAATCAATTATTTCTCCTATTCAGTTCCAATCAGCTATAATTATTTCTCTGATTCATCTTCGGTGCTGGTATTGCATTGAAAACCAGGATTTTACGGATACTAGTGGCTTTGGGTTAGGCTGGTGTTAAAAGCCCATTTTTAATAGATTAATAGTTAAAAGAGAGGAGAAACTAGAACCTGGCAGAAATGTCGCAGGAAAACAATGAACTTTTAATCAGGATATGATAGCTTGTTGAGTAATCAAAGCTCATCCAAAACAGCTATGGAAGTGAGATTGCCTTTGGTAAAAAGAATTAATCAAGCCATAACAATGCGGTGCTATTATCCTTTCCTTTTGCATTTTATGAAAGAGGATAAAAGTAAGAGATATCTCCTACTTTTCCTTGAGTTGAAAGAGTCTCCACAGGTGATGGGACTACATGTCCCAGAATTCCTAGCCAGCCTGGTCAAAGTGAATTCTGGGAACTGCAACCCCACCTCATTTAATCAAATAGTCCTCTAATATCTGAACCTCACATGAATTATGTAGGATGACAGGAAGGGCAGGGTGGAAAAATAAAATGTCTTCCCAAATTATGGGGAAACAAACATTAACCCATGCTTTAAATCTCCTTTGTAGCTCAGGGTTAAGCTGTGGAGTCCTTGGTGCTATTGTGGCCAGAAGTGGGTTTCAGCAGATTCTGACCAGTTCTGGAGAACCGGTAGTGGAAATTTTGAGTAATTCGGAGAACCGGTAGTAAAAATTCTGACTGGCCCCGCCCACATCTATTCTCTGCCTCCTGAGTCCCAGCTGATGGGGAGGAAATGGGGATTTTGCAGTAACCTTCCCATGGAGTAGGGAGGGAATGGAGGTTTTACAGTATCCTTCCCTGCCACGCTCACCAAGCCACGCCCAGCAAGCCATGCCACGCCTACCAAACCACACCCACAGAACCGGTAGTAAAAAAATTTCAAACCCAACACTGGTTGTGGCCCACCAGCGGTCAGCGGATCTGGCAGCAGATTCGAACAGTGAGGAGGTTGGGGAGGAACATGGGCCAGTCCTGGAGTCTGGGGAAGGCAGGGTCTGACAGTTGCCAGCTGCCTTGAGAGTCAGACATCAGTGAGGCAAAAGAACAGCTGGAGCCTATTCCCAGTGTGCAGAGCTGCCAGGAGAAGGGAACAGCTAAGGAACAAGGGTCGACTCAGGAGTAAAGACACAGGTGGATGTTGAATGGCCCCTTCCATAGGGAATAAAGAGGTGCGAAGGGGAGGGGAGTTTGCAGTAGACAATTAGCTCATTTGGGTGAAGATCTGTTCCTGCATTCTTGCCGAGTATTGTCGGTTACAGTGTGGAGTCTGAAAGGTATCAGCCTGGCCACTCTCCAAGCCCGATAAAGGTCGGTAATTGTGAACTATCTTGAAAGACTGTGGGAGAGGAAAGACTTTGCTGGAGAGGAATTCACTGTAACTTAAATAAAAAGGGGTTTATCGGGACGAGGACTTGGCTTCCTGCTGCTGGGGAAGCCGAGGTCAGAACAGGTGCTCTCGGAACTTGGTGGTTTTCATGCAGACATTTCACTACCAAATTAGGTAACATCATCAGTGCTCGAAGGGAAGTGAGCATTTGCGCTTTTCCTTTCTGGCACCTACTTTGGTAATGACATGTCTGCAAGAAAATCACCAAGCCCCGAGAGCCACTATGGACTCTACCATAAGCACAACCGATTCAGGTTCAGCAAGCAAATTTCAAATGCAATCAGAGGAGAGGCTGATCATAAAAGGTTTTTGGCAAACAGAAGCCTTGTTTTTCATCCTAAAATGACTCAGGCATCCATTGCATAGGGAGTTGGGCAGTGACAGGTTTTGCCCCTAAGAGATTTTAGGGCATAAATAAATTCCCACTGCAATGTTTCTGATGCAGCATTAGTCGGCAAGCAGAGTTGCCCTCAAACAGGCTTTAATTTATGCAGCGCACAAAATGTGCAAAAAGATGTTTAATTGGCATGGCTCCTTCTGGGGCTGGAATCTGGCTCGCTGGTTGGGGAAAGACCCAATCTGTACCAGCCACAATCTGTGCTTTGCTTCAAATTCTAATGTTGTTGTTGTTTTGCTTATCCGTTTCAAATGAAAAAGCTGACAAGCTCCAGGCCGAGTGATGGTGGTGGGGGAGATGCAAAGGGGCTAGAAAGAAATGAGGGAGTAAGAAAAAGGAAGGAAGAGCTATTAAGTGGCATTAACCGTATCTAATTACACCTTTTCCTGTGTCTTCACTGGGCAATTATGAACCCCCTTAGAGGAGGGACAGGAAGAGGCAGGAAGCAATGCCAAAATGAACTGCAGCCAAATAGGTAAACCCTAAAAATTCAAGGAAAAGAAGATTCCATTTTGTAACATGGAAACTATTCTATCAATGGTTCAAGGACGGATATTGAGGTTAGAGGAGTGGAATTACCCTGTTTTCCCCCAAAATAAGACATCCCCTGATAATAAGCCCAATCGGGCTTTTGAGCACATGGTAATAAGGCCAAGCGCTTATTTCAGGGTTCAAAAAAATATAAGACAGGGTCTTATTTTTGGGGAAACACAGTAGATGGATGGATAGATAGATAGATAGATAGATAGATAGATATAGATAGATAGATAGATATGAAAGAGAGATGATAGATAGGTAGAGAGAGAGATGATAGATACTGATAGATAGATAGATATGAAAGAGAGATGATAGATAGATAGATAGATAGATAGATAGATAGATAGATAGATAGATGGTAGATAGATAGATATGAAAGAGAGATGATAGATACTGATACATAGATAGGTAGATAGATATAGATAGATAGATAGATAGATAGATAGATAGATAGATAGATAGATATAGATGAAAGAGAGATGATAGATAGGTAGAGAGAGAGATGATAGATACTGATAGATAGATAGATATGAAAGAGAGATGATAGATACAGATAGATAGATAGATAAATAGATAGATAGACAGATATGAAAGAGAGATGATAGATACAGATAGATAGATAGATAGATAGATGATAGATAGATAGATATATAGATATAGATGAAAGAGAGATGATAGATAGGTAGAGAGAGAGATGAGAGAGAGATGATAGATACAGATACCCTATTTTCCCCAAAATAAGACACCCCCTGATAATAAGCCCAGTCGGGCTTTTGAGCGCATAGCAATAAAGCCAAGCACTTATTTCAGGATTCAAAAAAATATAAGACAAGGTCTTATTTTTGGAGAAACACTGGTAGGTGAAATATGGTTTACATGGGAAAGAAAAACAGATGATGTTTAAAGGAGTCAATTTTTGTTGACGGTTATACAATTGATACTATAATGGAAGATAATATATGTTATAAAGTGATTGATCTTATTGCATATTTGTTTATATATTACTGTTTCAGCAGGTTCTGACCAGTTCTGGAGAACTGGTAGCGGAAATTTTGAGTAGTTCGGAGAACCGGTAGTAAAAATTCTGACTGGCCCCGCCCCCATCTATTCTCTGCCTCCCAAGTCCCAGCTGATCGAGAGGAAACAGGGATTTTGCAGTAACCTTCCCCTGGATTAGGGAGGGAATGGAAATTTTACAGTATCCTTCCCCTAGAGTGGGTGGGAATGGAGATTTTACAGTATCCTTCCCCTGCCATGCCCACTGAGCCACGCCCACCAAGCCATGCCACACCCACCAAGCCACACCCACACAACCGGTAGTAAAAAATTTTGAAACCCAACACTGATCTATACGATTATAATGATGATGATGTTTGTATCTTAAAACCTGGGACACCTAGAGAGTCAACATACAAAGGAAATGTATGATATAAAATAATAAAAAGTATTTTTTTGTTTTTTCAAAAGAGCAGTTGTTTTTATTCTCTCTCTCTCTCCTCTTCTCTTTTCTTTCTTCAAACAAGAATTCTTCGCCTGCCTCCTCCTTTTTGCTCTCTCTCTCTCTCTCTTTTTTTTTTTCTCTCTCTCTTTCTTCCAGATTGATAATCTTACTAAATATTTGCTACTGGCGAAGTGAGCCGGTTTCGTGACCCCACCCTCACCCAGAGAGAGACCATCTTTGCCAGGCTTCTAAAGCTTGTTCAATTATTTGCTGTCTTCTGCTCACTGAACAGAGGCTATGTTGGGAATGCAAAGAAAGCAAACGCACCCTTCCTCAAATTGCTCACTCTTTAGCATTTCATTGTAAGGCAAAAGAAAAAAAGAAAAAAACGCAGCGTAGTGACAGGAGGGATAAGACTGCTAAAGACGGAAGTGGGGTGAGGAGAAAGAGAGAGATAGAGTCTCTTTTACTGGGTGATAAATAGAGCTGTCATTGGTCTGGGTGATTATCACGTCTAAGAAGGCCTTCTCTTAACCTTTCCAGAAAGCGGAGAAGATGTCCCGGTTCTTCAATATCAAAAGCGGAAGATCTTATCTCACCATCAAGGGCATCGGTGTCAGCGATCTGCCCTTGCCTAGGGCTCAGGGAAAATCGTCCCCCAATAATTTGAGGGTTCCCATCTCAACGGCTGTAAAGGTTCCCCTGGCACATATGTGCTAGTCGTTCCCGACTCTAGGGGGCGGTGCTTATCTCTGTTTCAAAGCCGAAGAACCAGCGCTGTCTGAAGACGTCTCCGTGGTCATGTGGCCGGCATGACTCAACGCCAAAGGCGCACGGAACGTTGTTCCCTTCCCACCAAAGGTGGTCCCTGTTTTTCTACTTGCATTTTTTTACCTGCTTTCGAACTGCTAGGTTGGCAGAAGCTGGGACAAGTCATGGGAGCTCACCCTGTTACGCAACACTAGGGATTCGAACCGCTGAACTGCCGGACCCCAACTCTTGTTATTCTGGGTTCCCGTTCCAAAGCGAGCACAGGTATCCTAGCTTGATGTGGTACAATATAAAGGCAGGCAGAGAGAGAGAGAGAGAGAGAGAGGGAGGGAGGGAGGGAGGGAGGGAGAGAGAGAGAGAGACCAGAAAGATATGCAGGAAGACAAGATGCTCCCAAAGACACAATAGATTCCATGACAGTCCAGGGAGCAAAGAGATTAGTTAGTTGGTCAGCATTAAAGATTCAAAAGACAGAGGAAGAAGCAATGGCACCGGAATACCAATCTGAGGTTGGTGAGAGAAATGATGTCACAAAGACTCGGGCAGATGCTTCTAAATAGACCTGATCCAGGTGTGGTTCAGCTACAGATATTCACAACTTTGCATTTTTATTTTTATTTTGTTTTTTTGAGGAAGGAAAGACCACCTCTGCTCCAAAGTCCTCGACTTACAGCAGCTCATTTAGTGACCGTTGGAAGCTACAACGGCACGGCAAAAAGTGATTTAGGACCGCTTTTCACACTTACGACCATTGCAAGTCACAGGATCAGAAACTTGACCATGGACTCGTATTTATGACGGTTGCCTCCCATCATCTTAAGGGCAGATCTTCATGGGAGCTGAGTTCCATCGTGAGCTGTGGTGGCACAGTGGTTAGAATGCAGTATTGCAGGCTCACTGCCAGCAGTTCGATCCTGACCAACTCAAGGTTGACTCAGCCTCCCGTCCTTCCGAGGTCGGTAAAATGAGGACACAGATTGTTGGGGGCAAGAGGCTGACTCTGTAAACCGCTTAGAGAGGGCTGTGAGGTACTGTGAAGGGGTATATAAATCTAAGGGCTCTTACTATCTTCCTTCCTTCCTTCCTTCCTTCCTTCCTTCCTTCCTTCCTTCCTTCCTTCCTTCCTTCCTTCTCTTCCCAGTGATTAGAATGCAGTATTCAGGCTAACTCTGCCAACTGACAGCAGTTTGATCCTGACTGGCTCAAGGTTGACTCAGTCTTCCGTCCTTCCGAGGTGGGTAAAATGAGAACCCAGATTATTGGGGGGCAAATATGCTGACTCTGTAAACCGCTTAGAGAGGGCTGTAAAAGCACTATGAAGTGATATATAAGTAAGTGCTATTGCTATCATCCCATTAGAGTGGGACCACCTTAGGAATAATGAGTTTTCTCTGATTGAAAGGAAGGAAGTGCTGAGTCCTGGATGCTGACATTAGCAAAGCCAGATGTTTAATTGCCGAGAAAATCAATGCAGGGTCTGCTTTACCCACGGCCACCTCGCTCACCCAACATTCATTTCTAATAAACAAACAGGATATTGAATTCACGGGAACTTTCCTTAAACCTGGAGAAGAGCAGGATTCAAAGAAGGAGAAGCTGACCTCCTTTCCGTATGATTTCTTGCAACTTTTTTTTTTTTTTTTAATAATCTCACAGGGCCTACGGGAGCCCCTGGATAACTGTCCAATTTTTGCTAGTGAATTTAGCTTGCCAGAGAGCTTATGCACCCTTGAAATGGGAAAGTCATCTACTTAAAAAAAAAAAAAAAAAAACCCACCACCATTAAGGGGAATAAATGAGGTGGAAACGGCAGGGTTTAGCTTGCTAGGTTGATCAGAGGGTCTCCCTCACCTTGCAAATGAACTACAAGAAACTTAATTAAGGTATCTTCATGTACCAAGGCAGATAAAGGACTCTCAAATTCCCTCTATCCCACCCTTGACTGTAAGGAGCTCCTTTTCTCTCTCCAGTGGGTTTGTTTCTGAAAATTACAGCACTGGCAAGGAGATGTGACTTATAAGGCAAAAATTATAGATTCTCCCTTGCAGGGGGAAAGATCTGAAGAAGGATGTTATGTGGAGCCAAATGTCAGCTTTCTTGCCTTTTTCAGAATCGGCTCTAACGATTTTGATGCCCTTTTCCAAAACCATGCTATAGAGAAATCCTTTGGAGGGTGGGGAGGAGGTGCGGCTGATCCAATGTTCATTCTGCCTCTTGTCTTTTCTAGCATGTAAGGTTTAACCCCAAAGAAGAAGAAAATAAATAAATAAATAAATAAATTTAATTCGGGTGCTAAATAGATGCTCGGCAGCTGTAATGAAGTCGAAAAAGAATTGATTGAACTAGATAAAGACTGAAAGGGAGAAAATTAGCCATGTCTCTCTGCTGCCATCTGGGGGCCATTCTGGAGATAGCTGAAACACCCACAAATTTAATGGGCTAATGTGCTAGTTTTAGAATAGAATAGAATAGAATAGAATAGAATAGAATAGAATAGAATAGAATAGAATAGAATAGAATAGAATTATTTATTGGCCAAGTGTGATTGGACATACAAGGAATTTGTCTTTGGTGCATATGCTCTCAGTGTACATAAAAAGACAAGATATATTAGTTATAAGGTACAACAATTAATGATAGTCATGGGGTACAAATAAGCAATCAGGAAACAATATCAATATAAATCGTAAGGATACAAGCAACAAAGTTACAGTCATACAGTTATAAGTGGAAGGAGATGGGTGGTGGGAACGATGAGAAGATTAATCGTAGTGCAGACTTGGTAAATAGTTTTTCAAGAGGCAAGGATCAAAAAGATCTCACAGAAACACTCTTGTGAAAATATGATTTTGGGTTAGGTTTACACGACATGTTTAACTTGCTTACTGAATATCTGCTTGGTGGATGGGTGGACAATTTGGGGGATCATAAATTAACAAGAAGGCTGGCTTGAAATGACACTCTAAGCCACACACACACACAAAAATAGTAATGGAGGTTAAGTACAGCATGTTGTGAAGAAATTGGAGAAAAGCAATGCACAAACCATTAGGAGAAATGCTAACTTAGTCCTGGAAAAGGAAAAAAGCACAAGGGAAAAAAAAACTCAAAATAAACCGCCCCTTGATTCTTTTTTCTATAAGAGGGGGCAGAGAGAAATTCAGGTAAATTTGAGGATTTTGTTATAATAAAGTTTAAATCCCGGGGATCCTGAACTGGCCTATTTCAAAGGCTGATGCATGTTGTATGAATGCAATAGGTGTGTGTATCTGTGCAGAAGTAGAAGTGGGTATTTGGGGACTTTCATTGGAACCCCAATCTGAAAGAGCTGCTGATCCAGTTCTACAGAGGAATGACTGAGTCTGTCAACTGCACCTCTATAACTGTCCGGTTTGGTTCTGCAACCCAACAAGACAGACAGAGACTTCAGAGGATCATTAGAACTGCAGAAAAAACAATGGCTACCAACCTGCCTTCCCTGAAGGACCTGCATACTGCAGGAGTCAAAAAGAGGGCTGGAAAAATATCTACAGACCCCTCACATCCTGGACATCAACTCTTTCAACTTTTTCCCTCAAAACGACGCTATAGAGCACTGCACACCAGAACAACTAGACACAAGGACAGTTTTTTCCCAAACGCCATCACTCTGCTAAACAACTAATTCCCACAACACTGTCAAATAATTTACTAAGACTGTTTTACTATTATTCTTCTCTTCCTTACTAGTATCTATCTCTTCCCACTTATTACCATAACCATGTTGCTTGTATCTTTCAATTTATATTGTTTTTACTTGTTTCCTAGTACGATTTGATTGCTTAAGGATAACCTTGACTGTTACTAAGTGCTGTATCTTTTTATTCTCAATGAATGTATTTTATTCTCCTTATGTACACTGAGAGCATACACACCAAAGACAAATTCTTTGTGTGCCCAATCACACTTGGCCAATAAAGAATTCTATTCTGTTCTATCTGAAAAGATCTCTGTGTTGGTTTTAATTAAGGATTAAGCCATTAGTCAAAAGTAGTAACTTATTTAGGTAAATACAATTAATTCCAGCTCTGAATCCAATTTTTTTTTGTACGGATCATACCCAGTTACACAGCATCACTCCTGGCCATTCAAAAGCTCATTTGGTCTTGAACCTACTATATACGCAGGTTCCCAGGTTAACTCTCTCAGTTCAGGATGGACAACCTGCAACCTGCAACTCAACTTCTATTCTTCATCATTTTTTACTTCTGGCTCTTCTGGGTGTGGCTGATGGGAATTAGAGTCCAACAGAAGGCATCAGATTCTCATTACACTCATAACGACATACTCAAAAGTTTTTTCATATTCCACTTAAAACCAGCAGTTAGAATACAAGCCAATGATCTAATTGAAAATCTGGCAAAATTCAACTTTCTTCTCCCATCTCCAGAAGTAAGTTTATTTAATTAAACATTTTGTATATCCCATAGACATGTCTATAATAGCTTATCAAACTCTTTAAAACATCTCAAAGGAATGATTCTTAAAATAGAAACCAGCCTAGAACGAAGACTTATTTCTACAGCGTTTATTCAATTAATTAAATAAATTTAATCTTGGAGGTTTTCAAGAAGAGATTGGACAACCATTTTTCCAGAATGGCATAAGGTCTCCTGCTCAAACAGGGGGCTGGACTAGAAGACCTCCAAGGTCCCTTCCAACTCTTATTATTGTAAGTTATATTCTTCTCCTTAAGTTTACAGGAATATTCAACCGCCTACTTATATCATGACATTTAAAAAATGTTTAAATTGTCTAAAAAGGTAGAAAATTGTCCAGAAAGGTATTTTCCTGAGGAACCTCAACCTAGCTGAAATGAATGTATACCTCCAGGATTGTCCTTTGAAGTGACCATCTGTTGTGGCCCACCAATGGTCAGCAGAGCTAGCAGCAGAATCGGACAGTGAGGAGGTTGGGGAGGAACTTGGGCCAGTCCTGGGGGCTGGGGAAAGCTCGGAGGTGGGCTGTGCATCGGAGGCAGAGAGGGGGCCAAGGCCATCTGATAGTTAGATAGTGCAGCCTCCGGAGTCTGACAGCGGCGAGGCAGAAGAACAGCGGAAGCCTGTTCCCAGTGTGGGCATGTGCAGAGCTGCCAGGAGACAGGAATAATTAAGAAAACAGGGTCGACTTGGGAGTAAGGCTTGGAAATGATTGGCCCCTCCCATAAGACATAAAAGAAGAGCGAATGAGTCGTGAGTTTTTGCGGGAAGCAATGAGTTCATCTGGCCGATTCAAAGATTTGAAACTTCTGTTTGTGACTCTGTGCCAAGTTTGGCCTTGCTCTGCGTCTGGAAATTAGTTCTCTGGCAGTGTTCCATGTGAGATAAGGTGGGTGTTGATAACCTTCCTCTGAAAGACTGTTTATCAAGCCTTGCGGACTGTAAACGAAAGTAATTTACAGCCGTATGAATAAAAGAGGTTTTGCGGGACTAAGATTGTGCTTTATACTTTCTAAGGAAGCCTTAGGTCAGAATGCAATCCAGAAAACCACTTTTGAGGTGCAAGGTCAACTGCTCCAGGGGAGCCCCAACCCAAGGTCCAGAAATTATGGCGAGGAGCATCCAGGAGGATGACCCAACTGGTAGCAATGACTCTAAGGACCAATGGTTAGAGTCACGGGGCATTGAGTAATCGGAGTTCCTGCTGACTTCTTTTCTGACTGTAGCATTACAAAATTACCGGGTTTGTGCTTCCTCTTCTTCCCTGCTGTTTCCTTGCTGTTGCACAGACAAGCCATTTAATAACTTTGCGAGGTGGTGGTGGTGCTGGGGGATTTTGCAATAAAGCTTCATTTTTCACATTCGCACATTCCCCCGCCCTCCCTGCCCCCCTCCAAAAAATTAACAGGTTGATAAGGAGGCTGCATGGATGCATCTGCCAACTCAGCAGAGGGGAGTGTAGCTGTTATCTCTTTAAAAACGCACCCTTTTCCAAAATGCTGGATTGTCGATCTCTAGATCATCATCCCCTGGGCCCTCACCATCTAAAATGTCTGAACAGGAGGAAAGCAGGACAAACCATCACAAGATATAGTATTCAAGCTTGATTAAGGGGTGGGAATGCGTGCTGAAACACACAGGTTAGGCAGAAAGGTGTTGGAAGAAGCTATATTGGGAGCGATGTGCAACAAGACGACACGTTCATTTTCGGTGTCACGAGAAAGAAAAGGAAAACCTCCGCTGGAATTGAAAATCGTTTTGGGACTGAATTAAGCCTGGAATAAGAATAAGGGACACGGTGGCTCGGTGGCTAAGACGCTGAGCTTGTCGATCGAAAGGTCAGCAGTTCGAATCCCTAGTGCTGCCGCGTAATGGGGTGAGCTCCCGTGATTTGTCTCAGCTTCTGCCAACCTAGCAGTTCGAAAGCACGTAAAAAAATGCAAGTGGAAAAATAGGGACCACCTTTGGTGGGAAGGGAACAGCGTTTTCCGTGCGCCTTTGGCATTGAGTCATGCCGGCCACATGACCACGGAGACGTCTTCGGACAGCGCTGGCTCTTCGGCTTTGAAACGGAGACGAGCACCGCCCCCTAGAGTCGGGAACGACTAGCACATATGTGCGAGGGGAACCTTTACCTTTACCTTTAAGGAAGAATGGAGAAGACTAACTATTTTTCTTAAAGAAGGCAGAAATCCTTGGTTTATCACAAGCATGCGACTCTCTCTTCTCTCCCCCCCAATTTATGTACAGTACGTCTCTCCCACCTGGCAGCTGCATTTACAAGTGAAAATCAAGGCTGAGTGAGGCATAGTTGAGATTTTCTCAAGGTTAAAAAAAAAAAGGCACACCTGCATCAATCAATCGATCAGAATAGAGTTGGAAGGGACCTTGGAGGTCTTCTAGTCTCGTCCCCTGCTCAAGCAGGAGATCCTATATACCAAAGAAGGAATATAAATCCTTCCATTCTCCACCATCCAGTCAGAGCTGAAGAAGCTTCTGGGATGAGAAGCGAAATGTCTTTAAAAGAAAAAAAAACAAGAAAGTCCAGTTGCCTCCTGAAAAAGCATCTTTGAGACAACCATGATCTGGGTGACTGAGACTCTCCATAAGACTTTGAGATCCTATACCATTTCAGACAGGTGGTTGTCCAGTATTTTCTTTAAAACCTCCAGTGATGAAGCACCTACAACTTCTGGTGGCAAGCTGTTCCACTGGTTAATTGTCCTCACTGTTAGGAAGTTTAATTCCAGGTTGCTTCTCTCCTTGATTAGTTTCCATCCATTGTTCCTTGCCTTGCTTTCTGGTGCTATGGAAAATAAATTGACTCCCTCTTCTTTGTGGCAGCCCCTCAAATACTGGACGACTGCTATCATGTCACCCCATAATTCTTCTTTTCTCTAGACTAGCCAAACCCAATTCCTGCAACCGTTTTTCCTATGTTTTAGTCTCCAGGCCCTTTAATCATCTTAGTTGCTCTTCTTTGCACTTTTTCCAAAGTCTCAATCAGGGGTAAAATGCCACTGGCTCGGGCTCGTTCGCCCGAACCGGTAGTAAAAAATGCTACTGGTTCACCAAACCGGTAGTAAAAATGTTAAAAAAAAAAAAAGTCCCGACAATCAGCTGAGTGACGCCTGATCGTTGGAATTTTTTTTTTTAAACTTTTTTAGCATTTTTGTACTACCGGTTCGGGTGAATAGGTAATAAAAAAATGCTTTTAAAAAGTTTTTTAAAAAGGCTCTGACAATCACAGCTGTGCCGAGCGATCGTGGGAGCCTCTTTATTTTATTTAATTATTTTAAATCTGTTTTAACTTTTGTGCACGAATGTTTTATATTTGGCTGTTCACCGCCCTGAGTCCGGAAGGAGAAGAGCGGTATAGAAATTTGAATAAATAAATAAATAAATAAATAAATAAATAAATTTTACTTTTTTAAAGCGTTTTTTTTTATTACCTATTCGCCCGAACCGGTAGTAAAAAATGCTTTCAAAAAGTTTTTAAAAGGTTCCCACGATCGCGTGCCACAGCTGATCACACACACAGTTCCTGCGTGTGCTGTTCTACTTACCTTCCCAAGCCTCCTTTTGGTGCGGAGGGCACATGCGTGCCCAGAGCTCACATTTGCCACATACTATGCAGGCGTGCACGCAGTCACTTGCACGCAGTCACTACTATGCGCAGCCAGCGAACCGGTAGTAAACTGGTTCCGATTTCACCACTGATCTCGACATCTTTTTTGTAAAGTGATGACCAAAACCGGATGCAACTATTCCAGGTGTGGCCTTACTAAGGTTTTATAAAGTGGCACTAATATTTTACTGGCATCATTTATGCCGTTAAAAAAGATGGGGTAGTTTAAACATAGCTTGATGCGCGAGCCTTGCCCGTCAGGTAAGTTTATGCATTGTGTCCACTCAGTTAAGTATCTATGCAGACTCCCTCGACGCACACATGGATCAGATGCTTCGGCTTGGCATCACACGTGTTGTTTTATGTACCTTTGCATCTCCTGATTTTGATGAAATCGGAGCATGTCCTTATTGTCTACTTTCTGCCTGCTAGGTCGGGCATTTTTGGAAGCTCCTGAGTCTTTAATTAGCCACTTCACTGCAGGTCATCAAGGAAAGACATCATGTGAGCTTGGTTCATTTCCCTTAAAGAGAGCTATACATTCTCCTTCCTTCCTTTCTTCCTTCCCTCCTTCTCTTTTTCTTTCTTCTCTTTCGGATCTTAAAACCACATCCGTTCTCACTTTAGGGCATCCCACTTTCTCCGTTTTACACCACCTAGTTTTTTTGTTTTTTTGTTTTTTTTTTTATAAAAACTGCATGTAAAAAAATGGATGGGTTTATTTATTTATTTATTATTAATCAAATTTCTATACCGCCCTACTCCCGAAGGACTCAGGGCGGTGAACAGCCGAGATAAAATACAGAGAATACAAATATTAAAAATCCCTTAAAATTATTAAATATTTTGGCCGAAACACAGATTAAAACACCCAATTTATAAAATCACAAATTTAAAATTTAAAAGAGGAGAGTTAGGCCAGGCCAGCCTGCTGAAATAAAAAAGTTTTGAGAGCACGACGAAACGTGCGCAGGTCCGGGATCCTCCGTATCTCCGGGGGGAGCTCGTTCCAGATGGTAGGTGCCCCGACAGAGAAGGCCCTCCCCCTGAGGGCCGCCAGTCGACACTGTTTGGCCGACGGCACCCGGAGGAGCCCCTCTCTATGGGAGCGTACCGGGCGGTGGGAGGCTATTTGTGGTAGTAGGCGGTCCCGTAAGTAGCCAAGTCCTAAGCCATGGAGCGCTCTAAAGGTGGTAACCAAAACCTTGAAGCGCACCCGGAACACCACCGGGAGCCAGTGCAGCTCGCACAGGAGGGGGGTCACATGGGAGTGCCACATCGCTCCCATAACCACCCACGTGGCCGCATTCTGGACCAGCTGGAGCCTCCGAGTGCTCCTCAAGGGGAGCCCCATGTAGTTCTAAAAAGGTTCTAAAAAGCCCCATGGGTTCTAAAAAGGAGCTACAGGACAAGTCATCCCCGACTTACAACAGTTCGTTTAGTGGCCATTCAAAGTTACAATGGCCCTGAAAAACAGTGGTGGGATTCAACCCGTTTAACAACCGGTTTGCCGAAAATGTGAGCGTGCGTCCCTGGGCCCTGAGCTGAAGCAAAAAGTGAGTGGCTGGCATGCTTACTTTTGTGAGCAAAGCGGGCGAGGCACGGTGACGAGGCACGGAGATTAGCTGGACCACGTGGCGAAGGAAAGATAATATATAGGGTGGGACAGAGCGGGGTGGGCAGGTCCAGCCAGTGGTCGATTTTACCGGTTCTCCAAACTGCAGAAAATTATAACAACCCATTCGCCCCACAGCCAAACTCCCACCCAATCAGTTCACACCCCCACTGGCAGTTAAAAGGAAGAAACAGCTTTGATCACACATTGCTCCTAGAAGCACGAAGCTGAAAACACCAGCCTGAAGATGACGAATGAGACTTCGTCGAAATGTCGCCAAGACACTTCCAATTTTACGTGGGAGAAATTTTACTGTCCAGATGCCCTTCCTGTTGCCAATGCGGAGTTTTGTTCAGCAGATATATTCTCATTGTGCCCAGAGAGAGAAGTATCTGCCTCTATCTAGGATAGTCAAAAGGTCAGCAGTTCAGCGGTTCGAATCCAAACATTTTGGGCTCAATTGCGGTCGTAAGTCGAGGACCACTTGTAAATAAATGGAGTCTTGTCTATTAGCATAAAAATGCCCTGCAGTGTTGGAAGTTCATACATTGCAACCATTTCTTGTCTGCCTTGCAAATATAGCGTGAAATTGTTCCTTTAATCAGCAGAATAGTTCCTTTGAACATTTAAAGCAGTAAAAACTATGCAGAGGAAATGAGCACGGCACACCCAGACGTTTTATAAATAAAACAAAATTATTGGTACCATTGTCGATCGCAGTGATATTCTGCATTGTAATGCAAAAAGAACATTGTTTTTGGAAATAGTAAGGAGGCCTTTGTGTTGAGTAATGCCTCTGAATGTAAGCAGTGGAATCTTCCAGATCATTAGGAATTCAGAAAACTAATTCTGTTTTTCCTAAACGGTCGGTCGTTGAACTGCAAGCAGTCGCTTTCCTTCACTTACTCAAACCGATTGTTGGTTCTCCCAGGAGATAAAGGAGTTCCAAAGATTTCTGGTTCCTGTTGAAAGTTTTGGTGTTTCTAAGATTGCCAGCTTTCCTTCAGACCTCAGTTGCATTTCTCTATCTTTTGTTTGGCCCCATCGTTTTTAGGTTACCATTCCTGGCTCAGTTTGGAAGGCAGTCTGTTCTTCACAGCAATGAAATCCTGAGTAAACCAGAGGTGGTATTTAGCAGGTTCAGACCAGTAGCGGAAATCATGGGTGGGAATGGAGATTTTGCAATATCTTTCCCCTGCCACGCCCACCAAGCCACGCCCACAGAACTGGTAGTAAAAAAAAAATTCACCACTGGTGCAGAGTTATTGAAAGTTGGGGTTTTCCATAGAGGTTTAATAAATTACGAGAGATCAGTGGTGAAATCTGATTTTTGTTCTGTGGGCGTGGCTTGGTGGGCGTGGTGTAGCTTGGTGGGCGTGGCTTGGTGCGCATGGCAGGGGAAGGATCCTGCAAAATCCCCATTCCCACCCCAATCCAGGGGAAGGATACTGCAAAATCTCCATTCCCACCCCACTCTGGGACCAGCAAGAGGTGGCATTTGCCGGTTCTCCAAACTACACAAAATTTCAGCTACCAGTTCTCCAGAACCTGTCAGAACCTGCTGGATTTCACCCCAGTTAGAGAAGGCATTTTTACGATGGTTTGTCATACAGTCAACCAGATGTTCAGACTGGATTTGATATTTTTATTCAGTTCTTCCCAAGGATCTAAAATAGGCAGGTGTAGATGTCTGATGATATTAGAAGCATCTTCAGAGCCATGGTGACACAATAGCTTTAGAATGCATTATTAAAAGCATTGTGAAGTGGTATAAATCTAAGTGCTTTTCCTTCCTTCCTTCCTTCCTTCCTTCCTTCCTTCCTTCCTTCCTTCCTTCCCTCCCTCCCTCCCTCCCTCCCTCTTTCCTTCCTTCCTTCCTTCCCTCCCTCCCTCCCTCTTTCCTTCCTTCCTTCCTTCCCTCCCTCCCTCCCTCCTTCCTTCCTTCCCTCCCTCCCTCCCTCCCTCCCTCCCTCCTTCCTTCCTTCCTTCCTGTTAGAATGCAGTATTGCAGGATAACTCTGCCCACTGCCAGGAGTTCGATTCCAACCGGCTCAAACTTGACTCAGCCTTCCGTCCTTCCAAGGGTGGTAAAATGAGGACCCAGATTGTTGGGGGGTAATAGACTGACTCTGTAAACCATTTAGAGAGGGCTGTAAAAGCACTCTGAAGCAGTATATAAGTCTAAGAGCTATTGCTATCATCGCAGGATGTAAGTTGTTCTGGATGTAAAAAGATGCTTTTTGCAATTGTCTGATCTGGGTTTGCCATGCTGCTGCTGCTGCCCCTGCTATTGTTACCCTGTTTCTCCCAAAATAAGACATTCCCCTGATAATAAGCCCAATCGGGCTTTTGAGCGCATGGCAATAAGGCCAAGCGCTTATTTCAGGGTTCAAAAAAATATAAGACAGGGTCTTATTTTTGGGGAAACACGGTAGATGGATGGATGGATGAATGGATGGATGGATGGATATAGGATAGATAGATAGATAGATAGATAGATAGATAGATAGATAGATACCCTGTTTTCCCCAAAATAAGACATCCCCTGATAATAAGCCCAATCGGGCTTTTGAGCACATGGCAATAAGGCCAAGCACTTATTTCAGGGTTCAGAAAAATATAAGACAGGGTCTTATTTTGGGGAAAACACGGTACTATTATTATTGCACCATCACCATATTAACTACTTACAATCCTTCTAATACTCACCATTCAAAGTGGATATTCAGCTCCTTGAATTACTGAGCTCTAAAAATAAATGAGGGAGCGTCAGGGATAGAATTCAGAGGACCCCATCGGAGGCACCGCGTCTTAAAATCTGCCCATGGGTGCTAATCTCACTCAAAGATCCTCTTTTTCCCTGAAATCACCCAGAGCCACTATGAATTAAAAGCAGCCCATGCCAGAGGTTGTTGTCAGACAGGCAGGAAAACAAAAACACACACACATTTGTGGGTTTTTTTTTTTTGAAGAGGGAGAACTCTTGAAAATCAGCAGTACTATTTTATCATTCCTGGGCAGAAAGCTTACACTTCACCATAGAAGTCACCCTTTTGGTTAAAAAAAAAAAAAAAAAGCTTTAATTGGAGTGTAGTCATGCCTTTGTAGAGATAAGAGGTCCGAAGACACCACACCTATTCCCATGGTAACCGCTCCATAGAGATGCTTTGCAGACTGTCAGGTCTGCGAAGCTCCATCCAAGACTTACAGGGTGAAAATGTTCAGAAAATCTTGCGGGGGGGGGGGGGCGTTGGGGTAGTGGAAAATGGAGAAATTCCAAAATATGACTTAGAACTAAGGAGAAATTTCCTGACAGTTAGAACAATGAATCAGTGGAACAACTTGCCTGCAGAAGTTGTGAATGCCCCAACACTGGAAAATTTTAAGATGATGTTGGATAACCATTTGTCTGAAGTGGTGTAGGGCTTCCTGCCTGGGCAGGGGGTTGGACTAGAAGACCTCCAAGGTCCCTTCCAACTCTGTTATTCTATTCTATTCTATTCTATTCTATTCTATTCTATTCTATTCTATTCTACTCTACTCTACTCTATTCTGATAGATAGATGATAGATAGATAGATAGATAGATAGATAGATAGATAGATAGATAGATAGATAGATAGGAAAGAAAGAGAAAGAAAGAAAGAAAGAAAGAAAGAAAGAAAGAAAGAAAGAAAGAAAGAAAGAAAGAAAGAAAGAATTCTTTATTGGGCAAGTGTGATTGGACACACAAGGAATTCGCCTTTGGTGCCTATGCTCTCAGTGTACATAAAAAGAAAAGATACATTCATCAAGAATCATAAGGTACAACACTTAATGATTCTGTGTGTTCACTGCAATTGAAACCCAGCTATTTCCATTGTGTGTTGGTGGAGCACAATGGTGAATCTCCTGATGGAGAGGTGGCAAAGCAGGTCACTCACTTCCTATATTCAGGTCCAACATAAGCATGCTTATTTACACTGATTGTGTTTCGAGCAGTTAAACTTTCTGACCCTTTCCAGAATATATATGACACTGTGGTGTGAAGGGTCAGAAGTTCCACATCACATCAGAATTCTCTTTTGGACTTTCTTTAGAAAAATCCAGAGGAGACCATTTATTCTCTTCCAGGTACTGACACAACAATAAATTATGGGATTTTTTTGCCAACAATATAAAGAATTTAAACCATGTTGGTTGGCTTCACACAGGCATTTGAAACTTTATGTTTTAACATGCTGTTGAAAACTGGTCCGTTTCTAAAATAAAGTTGCTTTTTTTTTCTGGAGAATCCAAACTTCTTTTATTTCACATGGCCAGGTCTTAAATCCATGGCCGATCTAATTTAATGACATATTAGTCCTGTCCATGGTTTCTGTTAGCGTCTGGATGAAAACCAGGTTGATAGAATCTAGATCACGTGAAGTGTTCATACCAGTTTATAAGGCCTTGGTAAGGAGACACTTGGAATACTGCATCAAGTTTTGGTCACCACAATATAAAAAAGATGTGGAGACACTAGAAAGAGTGCAGAGAAGAGCAACTAAGAGGATTAGGGGACTGGAGGCTAAAACATATGAAGAACGGTTGCAGGAACTGGGTATGTCTAGTTTAATGAAGAGAAGGACTAGGGGAGACATAATAGCAGTCTTCCAATATCTCAGGGGTTGCCATAAAGAAGAGGGAGTCAAGCTATTCTCCAAAGCACCTGAAGGCAGGACAAGAAGCAATGGGTGGAAATTAATCAAGGAGAGAAGCAACTTAGAACTAAGGAGAAATTTCCTGACAGTTAGAACAATGAATCAGTGGAACAACTTGCCTCCAGAAGTTGTAAATGCTCCAACACTGGAAGTTTTTAAGAAGAGGTTGGAGAACCATTTATCTGAAGTGGTGTAGGACTTCCTGCCTAAGCAGGGGGTTGGACTAGAAGACCTCCAAGGTCCCTTCCAACTCTGTTATTCTATTCTATTCTATTCTATTCTATTCTATTCTATTCTATTCTATTCTATTCTATTCTATTCTATTCTATATTTTTACTCATTTTCTATGATCATTTCCACGTTTATACCATTTAACGAAATTTCCGTTTCTGCCAAATCGTGGTGGGTTTTTAAGCATTGCAATTCTATTTTTTGTTATTGTTGTTTCTTTTCTGTTTTTTTTTTTCCCTTAACGAAAGCTACAAAGTGCTTCTCTGCATTTGATTATCACCAGGGCTAGGGAGAACATTGGCAAAGATCCCGTTGAAATAGAATTAATGCCATCATGTTCAAAGCTGGGCATTTTGCGCTGTCCGTGGTGCTAACCAGAGAGACCTTGAACTGAAAGCTATCAGCTGAGCAGATATTTCAGTCCCGGCTCCAGGTTTTTGCTGTCTCTTCTTCTCTCTGTGGAAGAGATGAAGAATACCCAATGAATTATATATAGAATTTTCCTCCTACACACACTCCCTTTCTTCCCCGTTAAAGCAAAGGATGGGGGAATGTGGAAAGGAATCTATCCCATGAATTGAGGAAATAAGATTCCAGCTCCGGGTTTTCCCTCTGGCTCCCCCAACAATGCTACCCAGAAATAGAAGGATGCTGAAATTGCTCAGCAGTGATGCAGAAGGTATGTGCTTTTTCAGTTCTGGTCCTGATGCTGAGCTTGCGGTGAGGTCTCTGTGGCGCAATGGACGAGCGCGCTGGACTTCTAATCCAGAGGTTCCGGGTTCGAGTCCCGGCAGAGATGGTCTCCAGGACAGGTGTCTTAATTTTTCGCTCATCTTGGAGCATGAGATGCTGATTGCTTCTATTTAATTCCGGAGGATTTGGAAGAGGAAAAATGAACGCCAAAGACTCAAATCCCCTGGGCCAGGCAGTCTGCGTTCTCTCAGACATTTATGGCCAGATTTACATGGCACACATGCTTTTCTTCCTTTGTATTTCTTTCCGATTTTGCTTTGCAGGCCTTTATTGTTTTAAGGTTATTGTTATTATTATTGCTTGCTATGTTTAAAACCTAGCAATACACTGGAGTTTTATTTATTTGCCTGTTTTTACTGCCTGTTTTTTAAATCTCATTTGGCATTCAAAGAATGATTTCTTAAAATATTTTAAAAGGTATCCTTTTTTTAATAAGAATCTTTTCTGCTTCTGATACGCTGTAGCTCTAGTTTAACTTCCCCTCCTTCAATTGAAATCATTTCATCAAAGGATTTCTGTTTAAATTAGAACGTAGGATTTGCTCGTTTTGTAATTTCTTTGTTGTGTTTCCACCTTCTGGCTCCATTGAAAAGGTTGGAGGTTAAAGATGTTCTAGTAAAATATTCTGAAGAGTTTATTTGGTTCAGAGGTCAGTGACCTTTTCAGACCCTGAATGTCTCGCGCCCCCCCTCCATCCCTAAAACACTGACAATCTGCCCAGATTACCGAATCTCATGAAATTTAAGCCATCTCTCCTCCTCGTGTCATGAAAATAAAAAGGTTATGAATCGTTTTGCCTTTTTCTCTGGATTGTTTAATGCAGAGGGAGTTGCAAAGGCATGCTGGATCAGTGCTCTCTCCCTCCCTCCCTCCCTCCCTCTCCCTCTCCCTCTCCCCACATCTGGTGTTTCCAGGTTCATGACAGAATTGTGCTATATATCCCTGATGTCAGGGTTCCAAGTAACACCCCCATTTTTTACCTTTGAGCCTTCAGGCCTGCCACCTGATTCCATGACAAGGAATAGAATAGTAATAGTTACAGAGTTGGAAGGGACCTTTGAGGTCTTCTAGTCCAACCCCCTGCTTAGGCAGGAAGTCCTACACCACTTCAGACAAATCATTAGCCAATCTCTTCTTTAAAACTTCCAGTGTTGGAGCATTCACAACTTCTGGAGGCAAGCAGTTCCGCTGATTGATTGTTCTAACTGTCAGGAAATTTCTCCTTAGTTCTAGAATAGAATATAAAAAAATAGAGTAGAGTAGAGTAGAGTAGAGTAGAGTAGAGTAGAGTAGAGTAGAGTAGAGTAGAGTAGAATAGGAGTAGGGTAGGGTAGGGTAGGGTAGGGTAGGGTAGGGTAGGGTAGAATAGAATAGAATAGAATAGAATAGAATAGAATAGAATAGAATAGAATAGAATAGAATAGAATAGGAGTAGGGTAGGGTAGGGTAGGGTAGGGTAGAATAGAATAGAATAGAATAGAATAGAATAGAATAGAATAGAATAGAATAGAATAGAATAGAATAGAATAGAATAAAATTCTTTATTGGCCGAGTATGATTGGACACACAAGGAATTTGTCTTTGGTGCACACGCTCTCAGTGTACATAGAAAGAAGAGATGCATTCATCAAGAATCATAAGGTACAACACTTAATGATAATCATAGGGAACAAATAAGCAATCGAATCATATTAGGAAACAGTCAATATAAATCTTAAGGATACCAGCAACAAGGTTACAGTCTTACAGTCATAAGTGGGAGGAGATGGGTGACAGGAACGATGAGAAGATTAATAGTAATGCAGACTTAGTAACTAATTTGACCGTATTGAGGGAATTATTTGTTTAGCAGAGTGATGGTGTTCAGGAAAAAACTATCCTTGTGTCTGGTTGTCTTGGTGTGCAGTGCTCTATAGCGTCATTTTGAGGGTAGGAATTGAAACAGTTTATGTCCAGGATCCAAGGGGTCTGTAAATATTTTCACCGTCCTCTTTTTTATTTATTTTTTATTATTAGTTTCCACCCATTGCTTCTTGTTCTACCCTGAGATGCTTTGGATAATAGTTTGACTCCCTCTTCTTTGTGGCAACCCCTGAGATATTAGAAGACTGCTATCATGTCTCCCCTAGTTCTTCTTTTTCATTAAACTAGACATACCCAGTTCCTGCAACTGTTCTTCATATGTTTTAGCCTCCAGTCCCCTAGTCCTCTTTGTTGCTCTTCTCTGCACTCTTTCTAGAGTCCCCACATCTTTTTTACATCATGACAAGGAATCTAACCAACACCTGAAAGTCCTGGTAAATTCCCTGTCCAGTTTCAAGAATTCCAAAATCCAGTGGAGGCTATGTTGAATCTACTTCCCTTTCTGTTTTACGAACAAACCCTACTATCTGCAATCAAAGAGTAATGTTGAAGGACATTCTTGACGAAGGCTGTTTTCTGGCACCACAGCAAAGCTGAAGAAGAAGTAATGAGCCTTTCAAGATAAGGTATTATTCCAGCATTCATCTCCCACGTCTAATGAATTATTCCTGGAACTCCCAAACATCCAACGGTTTTGTACAGCCTGAGTTGCCCTAATAAAGTTATGGTCTCCTTTGATTTGGATTTTCTTGTCTGATGCTCAACTCCACTGTTAATACTTTTTAAAATAAATCTTGGCTTCTCTTTCCCTCAGCTTAAGAAGAAGGATAATACAGGTGGTCCTCAACAATCTGGGTCCTCATTTCACCAATGGAGGACTCTCCAATACAGTAGAAAATATAATTACAGAGTTAGAAGGGACTTTGAATAGAATGGAATGGAATGGAATGGAATGGAATGGAATGGAATGGAATGGAGTAGAATAGAATAGAATAGAATAGAATAGAATAGAATAGAATAGAATAGAATGGAATGGAATGGAATGGAATGGAATGGAATGGAATGGAATGGAATGGAATGGAAGGGAAGGGAAGGGAAGGGAAGGGAAGGGAAGGGAAGGGAAGGGAAGAGAAGAGAAGAGAAGAGAAGAGAAGAGAAGAGAAGAGAAGAGAAGAGAAGAGAAGAGAAGAGAATAATAGTTGGAAGGGACTTTAGAGGTCTTCTAGTCCAACCCCCTGCCTAGGCAAGAAACCCCTACACCTGTCAACTCGTCAACTACTATATACAGGTCGTCCTTGACTTAGGTTGCTGAGTGAGAAATTCGTTAAGCGAGTTTTCCCTCATTTTACAACTTTTCTTGCCACGTTGGTTTAGTGAATCACTGTGCCGTTGTTAAATTAGTAACACGGTTGTTAAGTGAATCTGGCTTCCCCATTGACTTGGCTTGTCCAGAAGGTTGCAAAAGGGGATCGCGTGACCCCCGGGACACGGCCGCCGTCATAAATGTGAGTCAGTAGCCAAGCATCTGTGTCCATGGGGATGCTGCAATGGTGATAAGTGAGAAAAACGGTCACTAAGCAAACTGTCGTAAGTGGAGGGCTGCCTGTAATAATAAGGGAAGCTAAAAGCTGGAGAATAAAATGTTCTATGGCTACTGCTTGCAACGTCTTTGTGTAGAAGCTAGAGAGCAGCTATTAGAGACTGTCAAGAAGAGAAACCTAAAACTTCCATGTAGATTTAGTTGGCCACTCTGGAAAGGAATACGTTGGCCAAAATGGTCTTTCATTTTGGAGGAAGGCAAAGGGTTAATAAATTGTTAACATTTGCCTGGATGTGTAGCTGTTTCTCTACATGGTTGTGTTGGGTTGGTGGTGGTTTCATTTTGTTTATGTTTTCTAACACATTATTTCTTTTTGTATCCCTACTAAGCTGCCTAATGGATCCTTCGGGATAAAGAAGTATTGCATAAAGACTCTAGAGGGAAGGAGAACAATTTCCTGCCTGTGGGAAAGAATATATAACAGAAGGGACCTTGGAGGTCTTCTACTCCAACCTTCTGCTCAAGTAGAAAACCCTACCCCTTTATCCAATCTCTCTTGGAAACCTCCAGTAAAGCAATGCTACTGTCAACTTGCAAAGCATTTATTTATTTATTTATTTTTTATTTGTTCTTATTTCTATACCGCCCTTCTCCAAATAGGACTCAGGGCAGTGAACAGCCAAAGTAAAAAACAATACATACAAAATTTAAAAGCAGTTTAAAATAATTAAATATTTTGGCTGTAAATTAAAACAACCCAATTTAAAATCAATTTAAAATTTAACTCAAGCCAGCATCCCTGGACTGCTCTCGAGTTGCCATGGGCAAGTGGGATGGGAAGCCGACGAAGCAACACGGCAGCCAAAGACAGGAGCACATTCCAGACATATCTTTCTCAAGGCTATCTCCCAGGGTTACCCACAGCGGCTGGAGGGGAGTGATCTCTACAACCCGCGAAATTGCTCCGTTGGCGAATGTGATTGATGACACACTCTGGGGGGTGGGGGGGAACAGGGTCATGGATTAGGGCCGTAAATTACCTGGGGTCAGAGTTGGCTTCATTTGGGTACGTGCCAACATGGAGCTCCTAATAAATAACTGGATTTCTTTTGAAGCTTGGCTCGAGGCTGATGATTTAATTAGGGCATCTGTTGGAACCCTGACAGCCATTTGCAAAGCTGTTTCAAGGGGGTGAAAATGGCGTGGACCTTTGCACCCTACATGGCCATCAGTCTATGTTATGTATTACATGGCGTATTTTCAAAGAAAGACCATAGGAAAGAAGGAGAAATACCATTTGGGGGATAGGAGGCCATTTGAGGGTAGGAGGCCAGAATCTAGTTTCTTTGATGGCTTGCTTCACCGATAAGTTAGCACTCCTACCAATGAATTTAATGCCACACGTGGCCACATATCTCTTTCTTCCGCAAACTTTTTCTAACTCCTTCCCCCTGAAAAGTTTTGTTTCTCTTTCCTCTCCATGTTAATTGGACTGAGTTAATTACTCCATGGGGGGATGGAAGGGAGCCGTGCTGGGCCTTACCCTTTAAAACAGAGAGTTGAAAGTGAAGTTCATTTCCCTTGTTTCCTTACAAACAAACCCCCTTGACACTTAAGTCCCAAATGTGGGTGATGAGACTTTGACTTCCTCTGGAGGAAGAGAGAGGACAAAGAAAACAAACTCATTAAGAGGAGATATCCCATACGTGTCTGTTAATGAAGAACACAACAGAAGCTCTACTGGGAAGAAAGAGGATTCGGGGGGGCTTCAGACAAAGAGTTCCTACTGATGATCTGATTTCGGTGCCTTTGAAACGAAGCAGTTAGAGTAGAGTAGAGTAGAATAGAATAGAATAGAATAGAATAGAATAGAATAGAATAGAATAGAATAGAATAGAATAGAATAGAATAACAGAGTTGGAAGGGACCTTGGAGGTCTTCTAGTCCAACCCACTGCCTAGGCAGGAAACCCTACACCACTTCAGACAAACGGTTATCCAATATCTTCTTAAAAACTTCCAGTATTGGAGCATTCACAACTTCTGGAGGCAAGTTGTTCCACTGGTTAATTGTTCTCACTGTCAGGAAATTTCTCCTTAGTTCTAAGGTGCTTCTCTCCTTGATTAGTTTCCACCCATTGCTTCTTGTCCTGCCCTCAGGTGCTTTAGAGAATAGTTTGACTCCCTCTTCTTTGGGGCAGCCCCTGAGATATTGGAAGACTGCTCTCATGTCTCCCCTAGTCCTTCTTTTTATTAAACTAGACATAGCCAGTTCCTGCAACCGTTCTTCATATGTTTTAGCCTCCAGTCCCTTAATCCTCTTTGTTGCTCTTTTCTGCACTCTTTCTAGTGTCTCAACATCTTTTTTACATCGTGTTATCAACAACTGTATTCACACAATGTCTTTCATTCTAGTTCTTGAATTAATACATTTTTCTGAGTTTGTGTACCACTAACCAAATAGGCTAAAGTTGTAAACTATGTTAAGCTACACCTCAAACCAAGGTTTTTTTTCTTCTGCATCTAGATCAAACTTTAAAGTGCCACCTTCTTGGTTTTATCATTGGCCAAAATTAAGTCATTATTGGTACACGTTTCTGGTACCAGCAGATGAGCCAGGTTCTGCCTCTCTCCCACATTCACACAGTGTGTTGTGTGATCTGTTAAGAGCCTCCATTTGAGCATATTGGTTTTACACTTCCAACAAACCAAGGTTAAGATTAACTGCCTATTGCAGGTTATGCAAATGTAATTCCTAAATGTTAACTGCTTTGATTAAGCTTGTTTTATAAACACGGCAATCTCTCATTTATATCTTTGGAATTATTGCAAAAAAAAATCTAGCGATTTGTTCCTAAAAAAATCAGCTCAAGCAATTTGATACATGAAGAAGAGGAAAGTGGTTCTTTCCTTTCCTTCAATGGCCAACTGGATACATAGCTTTACTATTTATGTTTGGGTTCCATTCCTTTTCAAACACACAAACCCAAAATGGCATTCATGGAAGTTGAGAGAAATCACCTTGGAGATGGGATAATGTCTTAAAGTCATCAAGCTACCTTAGGAGTCTGTCGTCTGCACCTCCATTACTGTCTGGTTTGGCTCTGCAACCCAACAAGACAGACCCAGACTTCAGAGGATCATTAGAGCTGCAGAAAAAACGATGGCTACCAACCTGCCTTCCATGGAGGACCTGTAAACTGCAGGAGTCAAAAAGAGGGCTGTGAAAATATCTACAGACCCCTCACATCCTGGACATCAACTCTTTCAACTCCTACCCTCAAAACGCTATAGAGCACTGCACACCAGAACAACTAGACATAAGGACAGTTTTTTCCCGAATGCCATCACTCTGCTAAATAAATAATTCCCACAACTGTGCCAAGAGCCTTTGGTAGTACAGTGGTCTAAGGCACCCTGTTATTAAGCTGGTTATTAAGACCAGCTGCCTGCAATTACTGCAGGTTCGAATCTCGCCAAGGCTCAAGGTTGACTCAGCCTTCCATCCTTTCTAAGGTAGGTAAATTGAGGACCCAGTTGTGGGGGCAATAAGCTGACTTTGTATAAATATACAAAAGGATGAAGGCTATTGCTGAGCACATTGTAAGCCGCCCTGAGTCTCCGGAGAAGGGCGGCATATAAATCAAATTTAAAAAAAAAAAATTAACTACGTAGTTCTTCTCATCCTTACTAGTACCTATCTCTTCCCACTTATGGCTATATCCATGTTGCTTGTATCTTTACAATTTATATTGTTTTTATTGTTTCCTAGTATGATTTGATTGCTTATTAGTATCCTATGACTATCATTAAGTGTTGTATATTATGATTCTTGACTAATGTATCTTGTCTTTTCATATACACTGAGAGCAAAGACAAATTCCTTGTGTGTCCAATCACACTTGGCCAATAAAGAATTCTAATTCTGTTCTGTTCTGTTCTGTTCTGTTCTGTTCTGTTCTGTTCTGTGAGGAGGATAACAAATTTCACAGCACACCTAACTCAACACGCAAGCATTTCGCCACACTATGGCAGGGCCACAAATGGTGCGGCTGGCACTGATTTCATTTTGGAATTCTTCAATAACAATTATTTACTGGGTTGGCAGCAACTAGAGATGGATGGACCTCTAGGTTTTACTTCATTTCATTTCTCATCTTTTTCTTGCTTCATCGCTATTCTGCATCCATTTTCAATTCTTTATCGACACCTGCAAATAATATCCATGCTTATTTTCATATCGGCCCCCAAATTTAGTGCAGGTTTCCATTCATTTTCTCCTAAGATAAGCATTTGCCTGCCTAAGATCAAACGTTGCCTGAGGAGGAGGAGGAGGAGAAGGAGGAGGAGGAGGAGGAAGAAAGAGAAGGAGGAGGAGGAGGAAAAGGAGGAGGAGGAGGAGGAAGAGGAAGAGGAGGAGGAGGAGGAGAAGGAGAAGGAGAAGAAGAAGAAGAAGAAGAAGAAGAAGAAGAAGAAGAAGAAGAAGAAGAAGAAGAAGAAGAAGAAGAAGAAGAAGAAGAAGAAGAAGAAGAAGAAGAAGAAGTTGTTCACCAGGTGCATTACAAAAGTTGGAACAATCTTCAATAGATACAGAAACTTCACTTTGAGCACAACCATCTAACAATGACAGCAATTTCTCCACACCAGCTTCACAAACAATTTAGATGCAGTGCAGATCTTTCAACTTTAGCTTCTTATGTACAAGTCCAGACTTGTATATATAATCATATATAAACCTAGGTCTCTATATTTGAATTTAGACCAGAATTGTAGGTAAGTCTATTACTTGTTGATTTCTTCAAGCTGGATGGAAGAACCACTGAGGATCTTTACTTAGTGCTGTGCTGGGAGGAAAAACTGTTTTCTTTTAGAAACCCACAGGACCCAGTCAGGGGAGCGGGGGAAACCCTAAGCCCCCTTCTCTCCCTGTAGAGATAAATGGAAGTCTCAGGATAATTTCCAGATTTGATTTACTGTAAGAGAAGATAGAAATATAGCCTCCAAATGTCCTGCTTGTCCCAGGGATTAAGACAGGAGATATTTGAACAGGAATATATAGATATAGATAGATATATAAACCTTGCTCAGAATCTTTGCCTTCCTAAAAGGGGAGTATGAAGTTTGTGTGGTGGTAAGTGCTTGCACGTTTAATTTCTTTTTGCTAAATAACAACTTCCTTTGAAGTTTTTTAAACAAATAACTGGGGGGGGGAGAGATAATTCATTTACCAACAAATGTCAGAGACACCCGTCATTTCAAGTTACGACTGCTTATTTTCTCACTTCCTGTTTTTTTCTCCTTGCAGTTTTATGTGGAATCTGATTTCTTGGAAAGGGTACCTTTCGCAACATATTGAAAAATTAGTTTCATCCATCTGAACACCTTTTCAGTTCTGCTTCTGACATGTCTTGCTTCCATTTCTCAAAGCTGAAATTGCAAGATAATAGGGTAGCCGAAGTCCTTCGAACTTAGGACAAAAAAAAAATATTATTATTTTCCCTTCCCTCTCTCTTCTACTCTTCTATGGAAAAATGTGATATAGCTGGTGAAGATAGACCATTCTGCTATTAAACTGCGTAATTTTTGCAGTTTTAAAGCAAGTGGGGTACAGAAATTACAACTGGGTATTACCGCAAACCAGCAAGTCACCCCAGACCTCCAAATATATTCTAGGAGGGGGGAAAAAAACTGAATTAAGAATGGATATTAGTGTGCAAACATTGTGAGTTCTTCCGGTTCTGTTCCTAAAATTCCTACGTAGAAAATGCTTCCATTCTGAATGAAAACATCTTTTACAGTAAGAGTAACAGAGTTGGAAGGGACCTTGGAGGTCATCTAGTCCAACCCCCTTGCTAATGCAGGAGGCCTGTCCTAGGGATTCGAACCGCCGAACGGCTGACCTTTCTGATCAACAAGCTCAGTTTCTTAGCCACCGAGCCACCTATACCAAAGCTCGAGAGAGAGAGAGAGAAACACAAAGCAGATTTTTACAAGTGTAAATTCTGCCTAACTTGGCTTGAACGCCAATAAATACCAAAGAACATTTTTAAAACATCTTGGAAATAATTGTGCAATGGGAGGGGCAATGCATTTCCATTGCAATAGCTTGTTATTTCTCCCAAACATGTTAGGAAAAATCCCTTGATTTTTCTTTTTGCTGTACGAAGCTGTAGTAGGATATTTTGAAGCCAGTTCGGTCAGTCGGAGTTAACAATCTTACTCTCTTTTATGCATATATAAGAGCCTTGGTGGCGCAGCAGACTAAAGTGCTGTTAAGTAGCACCAGCTGCTTGCAATTAGTGCAAGTTCAAATCTCACCAGGCTCAAGGTTGACTCAGCCTTCCATTCTTTCAAGGTAGGTAAAATGAGGACCCGGTTTGTGGGGGCAATAAGCTGACTTTGAATAAAAAAGAACACCGCTTCGGGGGGGGCGAAAGCCCTACTAAGCAGGTATATACAAAAGTAAGAAGGCTGTTGCTTAACGCATTGTAAGCCGCCCTGAGTCTCCAGAGAAAGGGTGGCATATAAATCGAACCAATAAATAAATAAATATTAATTGATAATCTTTAAAAAATTGATAAGCCAACTTTGCTGAGTTTGGAGGGATGCTCCTCAAAATGAAGACTTGGTTGTAAGGTTCTTCTCTGATTGTGCCCAATGATCAAAACTAACTTAGTTTGGAAAACTAGCAAATCCTCCTACAATTTTTGCCACTCTCAAAATAACTTGTCTGGTCCTGTTTTTTGTGGCTTAGTTGCCCCTTGTAATCCTGCAGATCTATCGCTACGCAGAGGGAGCCATGGGAAACATGGAAGGCTACTACAACCACACCAGAGTCATTGAATTCATCATTGTGGGATTCCCTCATCTTCGGCACCTCCAAACTCTCCTTTTCGTTTTGCTCCTCCTCGTCTACATCTTCACCATCTTTGGCAATCTGTTGATTTTCACCATCATCCGTACGGATTGCCGGCTCCATACGCCCATGTACTTTTTCATCAGCATCCTTTCCTTCTTGGAGATCTGGTACACAGCAACCACCATTCCCAAGATGCTGTCTAACCTGCTTAGTGAAAGAAAAAGCATATCCTTCACGGGGTGCCTCCTTCAGACGTACTTTTTCCACTCTCTTGGAGCCACCGAATGCTACTTGCTTACCGCCATGGCTTATGACAGATATCTCGCCATCTGTAAGCCCCTGAGATACCCTTCGGTGATGACAACCAAGCTGTGTGCACAGATGGCTGCCACTTGCTGGATCTGTGGTTTCATGTGTCCCGTCACAGAAGTCTTCCTGGTCTCCAAGTTACCTTTCTGTGGCCCCAACCAGATCAAACATATCTTCTGTGACTTCCCACCGCTTCTCAGCTTGGCCTGTACGGACACCTCAATCAACGTGCTGGTTGACTTTGCGGTCAACGCTTTCATCATTCTAGTGACCTTCTCGTTCATCATGGTCTCCTACGCCAAGATCATCCAGACGGTCTTGAAGATCCAGACCGCCGAGAGCCGTGAGAAAGCTTTCTCAACCTGTGCCTCGCATCTGACGGTAGTCCTCCTCTTTTTTGGAAGTATCATTTTCATGTATGTGAGACTGAAGACGAGCTATTCCTTAGAGTACGACAGGGCCTTCGCCGTGATCTACGCTGTCCTGACTCCATTAGTCAACCCTATCATTTATAGCCTTCGAAACAAAGAAATCCTGAGGGCCATAAAGAGGAGAATCCACCTGAAGAGCGTCCTCAGACCTTGAATCTCTTGGAATGGGGCTTCAGATTTAGCAATCCACAATGAAATAGGCAGTGGAATTTAAACTTAAGGCTGGTGATGAGGTGGACAGCACAAAAGGTCAAATTGACAATTCAGAGTTATAGCAAAAAAAGGGGCCAATTATTTGAATTACAGGGTCTCTATTACCTCCACCGGCATGACCAGGATTTGAAGAACAACAGGTGGGGAAGAGATTGATGTGTGTATATTTATATTGCACGCACACATACATGCTGGCATATATCTTGGGGTGCGTTGGTTTTTCAACTGGGCTTCCTTTGTCCTTCCTTGAAGACGTTTCACTTCTCATCGATCAGCTGAAGATGTTTCTTGGATGAGAAGCGAAACGCCTTCAAGGAAAAGCAAAGGAAGTCCAGTTGCCTCTTGAAAAAGCATCTTTGGGACAGCCATGACCTGGATGAGGAGAATCTGTCTTGGAACCACGGTGGCGCAGTGGTTAGAGTATGGTACTGCAGGCTACTTCTGCTCCCTGCCAGCTGCCTGCAATTTGGCAGTTCAAATCTCACCAGGCTCAAGGTTGACTCAGCCTTCCGTCCTTCTGAGGTGGGTAAAATGAGGAGCCAGATTGTTGGGGGCAAGAGGCTGACTCTGTAAACTGCTTAGAGAGGGCTGTAAAGCACTGTAAAGCCATATATAAGTCTAAATGCTATTGACTTTTTTTTTTTTAATTTGATTTATATGCCGCCCTTCTCCGGAGACTCAGGGCGGCTTACAATGCGTTAAGCAATAACCTTCATACTTTTGTATATTTATACAAAATCAGCTTATTGCCCCCACAAACTGGGTCCTCATTTTACCTACCTTAGAAAGGATGGAAGGCTGAGTCAACCTTGAGCCTTGGAGAGATTTGATGCACTAAACCACTGTACTATCAAGGCTCTTTCTTTCTTTCTTTCCTTCCTGCCTTCCTGCCTTCCTTCCTTCCTTCCCTCCCTCCCTCCCAATGGTTAAAATGCAGGATTGCAGACTAATTCTGCCCACTGCCAGCACTTCGATCCTGACTGGCTCAGGGTTGACTCAGCCTTCCATCCTTCCGAGATGGGTAAAATGAGGACCCAGATTTGGGGGGGGGGGGGGCAATAGGCTGACTCTGTAAACTGCTTAGAGAGGGCTATAAAGCACTGTGAAGCGGTATGTAAGTCTAAGTGCTATTGACCTACTTCCTTCCTTTCTTTCTTTCTTTCTTTCTTTCTTTCTTTCTTTCTTTCTTTCCTTCCTTCCTTCCTTCCTTCTTTCCTTCCTTCTTTCCTTCCTTCCTGTTAGAATACAGAATTGTAGGCTAACTCTGCCCACAGCCAGGAAGTTCAATCCTGACCGGCTCAAGGTTGACTCAGCCTTCCATCCTTCTGAGGTGGGTAAAATGAGGACCCAGATTGTTGGGGGCAAGAGGATGATTCTGTAAACCACTTAGAGAGGGATGTAAAACACTATAAAGCAGTATATAAGTCTAAGTGCTATTGCTATTGCCATCTCCACAGACATTGGGGTGTATTGTGATCTATTTCTGTTGCTGCAACCATGCTGGACCAATGCTAAATTCCTGTTCATAAGATCTAATTAGTCAGCAGTTAAAGTCTTGGGGCCACGCATCAATCAGGGATTAATCTGACACAAATATGTGGAGGCTAAAACATAGGAAGAACGGTTGCAGGAACTGGGTGTGTCTAGTTTAATGAAAAGAAGGACCAGGAGAGACATGAGAGCAGTTTTCCAATATCTCAGGGGCTGCCTCAATGAAGAGGGAGTCAAGCTATTCTCCAAAGCCCCTGAGGGCAGGACAAGAGGTAATGGGTGGAAACTAACCAAGGAGAGAAGCAATTTAGAACTAAGAAGAAATTTCCTGATAGTGAGAACAATTAATTAGTGGAACAACTTGCCTCCAGAAGTTGTGAATGCTCCAACACTGGAAGTTTTTAAGAAGATGTTGGATAACCATTTACCTGAAGTGGTGTAGGGTTTCCTGCCTAAGCAGGGGGTTGGACTAGAAGACCTCCAAGGACCCTTCCAACTCTGTTATTCTATTCTATTCTATTCTATTCTATTCTATTCTATTCTATTCTATTCTATTCTATTCTATTCTATTCTATTCTATATACCATCAAGCTATGATGGCTTGCAGTACTCAATAAATCCATTTCAACCACACAACATTCGGCACTTACTAAATTTTTCAAAATAGCCAGAGGAAAACACAGGACAACCAATGCATGAATTGATTGATCTTTTCTCCATATGCCAAGCTGTATTGTTACTATTAAAACTAATTTAGAATTCATATTCTCCATAGTATCCATGAGCTTTCCTGTCTAAAAAAAATTCAATTAATCAGAATTTGTTTTCTGTAACTTATCCCTTATTGCGCACATTTAAAAAGGCCCAATTTCCATGTCTAAATTTCCCTGGACATATGCTATCTGAGGTTTTCAACCCGGAGATTTATTAAAATGTAAAACTATTCCAGTTTATAAAAAAGTTATAATAAAAGAGATCATGCCAAAGAAAGGTTAATGAAGGATATTCGTTTGATTTTACCAGATCTAAGTAAACCGCACAAGAAAGAACGGAAATGGCTTCTGCAAACATTCTCCTTCGATGTTTTAGAAAAAGTGTAAAATTATTATTTGCTTAATAATTCAAGACTCTGTGTGTGACAGATTACCGGAGATAACAGTATAAAATAATCCCACTTCAAACACTTGTATGAATATATGCTTTCTGCGGGTAAATGAATGTAAATAAAACTTATTCTCTTTGAGATCTCTGTAGACTCTTTTCAATTATTCTATTTATTTATTTTTTTATTAATTATCCATTTCTGGAAAGTCTGAGGAATTCACAATCAGTAAATAACTTTGGCAGCTGACATTTTATGCTTGTTTTCTCCTTCTTACGGTGCTTTCTAGTTATTCCTAGCTAGATTTATCAATACGACAGAGGAAATCTAGTGTCTAGTATCGAGTGCCATTTACTATCGGATATCCTTCCTCTATTTTGCACAAGATAATCAAGCGTGGAGATATCAGGATAGGAGATGGATTCATGAGCAATTTGATCAACTGGAGTCAAATTTCAGTATTGGATTGGATCCAATCCCTTTGACGAATTGATCTCAAGACATCAAACATAGTCACAATCCCCTCTGAGTTGATTATTTATACCCCATTACCGAAACCTGACTGGTAACACTTCAAGAAATGATATTTAAGTGATCTGTAATCCTTGGGTTATTTATGCTTCATGCATTATTTATATATTCCTTGATATACTAGGTGTTTTGGGGTTTTTTGTTGTTGTTTTTTTTTGCCCCAAAGATTTTCAGGATGGTTCAGACCTAAGCAAGTAAAGCAAAATTCATCCTTGATTTTACAAGCTAAAAGAGACATAGCAGAGAAGAAAAGGGAGATGGGGTTGGGAAGAGGGAAATCCATGTATAGCTTTTCACATGAACTAGTTGTGATGGAAAGAGCTCAGGTAGGCACATACAATGATGGGCAACTGTGGCATATTTTAGGAGAGCAAAACTGGTGGTTCTTTCAGCAGAGATTCAGTGATGGGATTCATCCGGTTTCAGTAAAAATGTGTGGCAGAAAGTGGACTCTGGGTGTGTTTTTCCAAACGCAGTAAGTGAGGTTGAATGTGTATAGTTTTAGAAGAGCTCTCTCTGTGTGTGTACATACACATACAGTATCTATAGTAAATAATATATCTTTTTGTATATCTATACACACACTATACCTGTGATGGCAAACCTCTGGCACCATATCGGTGGGCATGCGAGCTCAACTCTGGCACAGCTGATTTTCCGGCCTTCTGGGCCCACCACAAGTAGGGAAACAGAACATTTCTGGCCTCTGGGGGGGGGAGGCTGTTTTTGCCCTCCCCAGACTCCTAGAAAGGCTCTGGAGGCTGGGGAGAGCAAAGAACGGGCCTTCCGGTCCTACTGGAAGTTGGCAAATGGGCCATTTTCGGCCTCTGGAGGGCCTCCGGGGGGTGGGGAAGGCTGTTTTCGCCCTCCCCAGACTCCTAGAAAGGCTCTGGAGGCTGGGCAGAGCAAAAAACAGGCCTACCGTGCCATAGCGTGCCAGGAGCAGGGGGAGCGTAGGAGGGTCGCATGCACGGGGGCAGGGCGCATAAAATTATGGATGTGGGCACACATGCGCATGACACCCCCCCTGCTCCTGGCACGCGATGGCCAAAAGGTTAGCCGTCACTGCACTATACTATGTAATATGTATGTACACATATGGCATATATACATGGGATTAAATAGTGTATTTTGGATGTTCAGTGGTAGTAAATAAATAGACTGGGAAATTGTATCTCTTTGAGGCGAGGAGAGGCCAGGCAAGGCACCCCTTGACATGAGTGATGTCAAGTTGGCCATACCCACCCACTCACATGCCCACCCAGCCACGCCCACCCAGTCACATGACCACCAAGCCACACCCACAGTACCAGTAATAAAAAAAATGAATCCTACCACTGGAGATGATGCAATAGCTATTTCTTCTCTCCCTCTCCTGTGCATTGCAAAGGCTGTTGGGAAAAATGGTTTTAAAGCCAGACACTTAACAGTAGTGGCCAAAATTGTGAAAACCTTTTGAGGAAATCTAGCTAATAATACCACTTTTTTGGGGGGGGGAGTAGTACCATAAAATTACATATCAATGGAAAGATAATTTAATCAAGAACTTAATGCAATAACTTTTATGAATGAATTGCCATTAGAAGAGCAGTTGCAGTATAAATAAGAAAAGTGAAACACGTAGAAAAAAACGAGATAGACAAAAATTACCACCATAGAAAAAACAAGATACAGAAAAATTATCACCATGTCAGTTAACACTTAGTTGGGTAACCTTTAGCATGAATGACGGCCTTACAACGTCTTCCCATGGAGTGAACCAAGTCTTTTAGTTCTGCAGCTGTTATCATGTGAAACCACGATTGAATGATGGCTTCTATTAACTGGGTTTTATTGCTGGGTCGCTTCTTACTAAACAGTTTTTTTCGTCAGCTCCATAGATTTTCAAGGGTGAAGGTCTAGGCTATTCCCAGGCATTTCCATTCCAGCAGTGGAATAGGATTATCTTGAAACTCCAAAGAAAAAAGTGGTGTTATTAGCCATCAAACCTCAAAAATACACTTTTCCCAAAAGATTTTCCACAATTTTGGCCACTACTGTACATACAATCTTCCGTCCAATAAATCTTACCTGCATCCTGGAGGCTTCCAGATGAGGTTTCTTACTTGGGAAGTTATCAGTGACCATCTATCTCTGCAATTGGGTGGGAAGACATTCCATTTTGTCATCCTTGATTTTGCAACCTGGTGAATTCATTCTTCCTTCTTCTCTTCTTCCTCCTCCTCCTCCTTCTTTTCCTCCTGTTGTGGCCCATCAGCGGCCTTTGCAGCTAGTAGCTGATTCCAACAGCGGAGGAGGCTGGTGTGGTGCTGCGCCAGCAGCCTGTGCAGCTGGCACTCGAGTTGGACAGTGAGGAGGCTGGAGAAGATGTGGTGCCAGAGGCAGAGATTCAGCCAGGGCCTTCAGAACTTCCAGAAGCTCCCATAAGTGAAGAGGAAGAACAGGAGGAGCCTCTTCTCGATGCAAGGGCGCACAGAGCTGCCAAAAGGAGGAGTGGCTCCTCATGAGGAGGTCTCCTCGAGAGTAAGGCTTGGGGCTAATTGGCCTCTCCCTTAGCCTATTTAAGGAAGGACCACAACTGAGGCAATTTGCAGGGAAGGACTTGATTCACTCTCTTTCGCGTCCTGATCTTAGTTCTCTTATCAGTTTCCTGCAAATTGCTTCTGGGCTTTCTGCCAACCCTAGTAAGATTATGATTATTTATTCTTTGGATTCTTGTAGGCTGTTAAGAAAGTTAATTAACAACCTTTATTTGAAAAACACTGATTTAATCTAGTAAACTAAGGTTTGTACAGACTTTGTGTGTGCTGCATTCTTTGGGGTCCATAACTGGGACAGAACATCTCCCCAGATGCACCAACTCCATTTTGTTGATGCAAGATTTCTTGTTTTGAGCAGAAGAGTGCAGATGTTTTGCAGGGGCTGGGATGACTTTTCAGATCCTTTCTGGACTGCCTTCTAGAAGAGAGCCAAGTTGTTTTCCACCTCTGATCCTAGGACAGACCAGAATCAAAAGGGTACATTAGAGGGGGAAGATTTGAGTGGAAGATTAGCAGGAAGTTGAGTGGAAAATTAGCAGGATGGTCAAAGCACAACCAGCAAGTAATGCTCCTGCCTAGGGGGGGTCATAGTTTCCCTCTTGTCCAACGTTGACTAACCAAGAAAGGACAGCCACTTGGTGGAGATGCTGAAAGACTCCCAGTCAACCCTGAAGCTGACCTGGCTGAAGCCATCTTGGATGTTAACAAAACTCTCTAATTCCATGTTGGGCGTTGAAATATTTTTTTAAAAAAATGGGACTTAATTGGGATTTGTTTTGCTTTGTCTGATATCGCTTCTCTTATCCAGCCCATTGACGAGCAGCAAAGGGAATATTAAACCACGCTCCACCTCCATTTTGATGCTGTGTCAATATTAATGACACCGGTAAAGACCAGATAATATACTTTTTATATTAAAGGATATAATATCCTTTTCTTTTAATACAAAGGAAGCCCTTCTGCTATTTTATTGTCAGCTGCGCACGAATCCGTATTTGTGTAGTCCAATGTAATCATTTACATTATGGGCTCCTGTAGCTGTCCCTCAATAGTTTACAGAATATTTTAAAAATGCAATATTCAGCCCATAAAGGGCTGTTTATCCTCTAAAGACAGCTCTGTGGCATTGATGGAAATTTAAAACATGCACACCAGATGTTTCCGCCGAATAAAAACCCAACATGGAGCAGAAATAAGATAATAATATTTAAATCCAAACACCTTTGTTTGTTTCCGTGGCCCCCAAGTGGGAAAAGAGGTCTCCCCTCAATTTTTTCCAACCTCCCCAAAATATATATATCTATATCTATCTATCTATCTATCTATCTATCTATCTATCTATCTATCTATCTATCTACATATATATACATATACACATATATATAACAATAGAAAATCAAGGCACATACTTTTGATCTTGGCCACTGTAAGCCAAATACATTGTGAGAAGAATAATCTTTTTGTTTTATAATGATATAATTGTTGTGGTCGGTTGCATAGCCGGCCAGATGTTTAGAGTAGATTTGGCATTTTTATCCAATTATAGTTATTTCTGAAAAAGGCAACACCAAATGGTGGTGATTTATGATCAAGTCAAGCTTCCTTCTGAAGTCTTAATACTCCTCCATGATATATAGGGTTCTAAGCAAAGTTGCTCTTTTGTAAATTAAATTTTGGGAGGTCGATTAATTCTAATTTTTTGGGGGGGGTGTTGTTCTATGGCTGTAGCTCCTAACAGGTCAATAATTTGGGAAGTTTGTTTCACAGTCTTTGAATTTTAATTGTTACATATTGAGATGATGATGATGATGATGATGATGATGATGATGATAATTACGATGGTGATGATCTCTTATTAGTCATTTAAGTGAGGTGGGAGGTGTGGAAATCATCATTAAATAAAATGAAACATAATCAAACAAATTATTATAAGCAACATTACAGTCATTAATTAATCCATATGCTGGATTTGAAAACCGGGTGTCCCCAGGCAATTTTCTAACAGATTAAAATCAGGATGAATTCTAAAATAAATGCAAATGGATAATAAATCACAAAGGACTATAAAAGGGAACAATGAAACAAAAGCTTTCCAAAGAAACTGATAAGAACTAATGCATTAATTAAAATGGTTACATTTTCACTGGAATCGATCAATTGAAACAATTATATAAAATGGGCCCCTTCCCAAAGTTTGCAGTGTGGTTAATGACAGAAAAAGGGCATTTAAAAATAGACTGTGCAATATATATATATATACATACATATAGTATATATTACAATTAATGTACAGAAATGTTAATGTACAGAAATGTACTATGGCTACCCTTTATTTAGTTTCCCGCCAAAACGCCTCATAGATTCTCCACATGACTGGCTTTCTTGCCAAACTGTCACATGACTCTCCACCTGGCTTATTTTCCCACCAAAATGTCACATGCCTTTCCACCTGACTTACTTTCCCGCCAAAATGTCACATGCCTCTCCACCTGACTTACTTTCCCGCCAAAATGTCACATGCCTCTCCACCTGACTTACTTTCCCGCCAAAATGTCACATGCCTCTCCACCTGACTTACTTTCCCGCCAAAATGTCACATGCCTCTCCACCTGACTTACTTTCCCGCCAAAATGTCACATGCCTCTCCACCTGACTTACTTTCCCGCCAAAATGTCACATGCCTCTCCACCTGACTTACTTTCCCGCCAAAATGTCACATGCCTCTCCACCTGACTTACTTTCCCGCCAAAATGTCACATGCCTCTCCACCTGACTTACTTTCCCGCCAAAATGTCACATGCCTCTCCACCTGACTTGCTTTCCTGCTTAAAAAGCTTCTTGACAGCTTTTACCATTGATGGCTGCCTTTCCTCAGAACCACCCATAAGAAAAGTTTGTAGACATGGTTGTGCTAAGCAACAATTTTCTACAAAATGTGGAGAGCTGGAAACCCTGCAATATTTTTAACAGGCGTGGTTTCATGTCTGGATTTGGAAAGCATCCACAATCATCATGATTTGAATTTATTAGCTATCCAGCCCCCACAGATACTATTATTATTATTATTATATCCCCACTTTTAAATCTGTACATAATATCCTTTTAAAGCCTGCGGCCTGGGGAATTCTGGGAGTTGAAGTCCACCCATCTTAAAGTTGCCAAGGTGGGAAACACTGGAGGGCTGGACCATTTCTAAAATGCATTGAGAGTTTCTGAAATGATCCACAAAATGCTAAATATGTGTCCATTTTGACTTCTCTCAGGTTCTTGTTTTGCTAAACCACTAAGGACCAACCATGTTGGCTGGGGAATTCTGGGAGTTGAAGTCCACCCATCTTAAAGGGGCCAAGGTGAGAAACACTGGGGATGGAACAATTCTAAAATGCATTGAGAGTTTCCGAAAATGATCCACAAAATGCTAAATGTGTGTGTATATCTATATCTATATCTATATCTATATCTATATCTATATTTATATCTATATCTATCTATCTATATCTATCTATCTCTATCTCTATCTCTATCTATCTATCTATATCTATATATCTCTATCTCTATCTATCTATCTATCTCTATCTATCTATCTATCTATCTATCTATCTATCTATCTATATATATTATATATCTCTATCTATCTATCTATCTTTCTATCTATCTATCTATCTATATCTATATATCTATTTATCTCTCTCTCTCTCTCTCTCTCTCTCTCTCTCTCTATCCATTTTGGCTTCTCTCCAGTTCTTGTTTTGCCAAACCACTAAGGACCAACACATTGGCTTGGGGAATTCTGGGAGTTGAAGTCCCCCCATCTTAAATTAACCAAAATTAAGAAACACCACTCCATCCTGTAGCCAAACTCATAAACCTAGTAGTCGTCCCATTTGTAGCATGCCAACTCCTGACCTGGTTTAAATTAGTCGTTGCACCTACATGGAGAGATAAATAAATCCACATCTAATTTGGCATCAAGAGGATTAATTGTCTTCTTGGAACCAATTCACCAATTGTTACCTCTTAATTGTGTAACAAGCCCCTAAAGACCAGGCAATCCAAGTGAGGGGGGAAATTATATATAAATATTTATGTTTATTTGATATGTAAACTTCACATCTGCTCAGGTTCTGGGGTCAGATGAATGGGGAATGCATTTTGTCTGAAATGGCCTCCTGTTTGAGCAGAGGGTTGGACTAGAAGACCTCTCAGGTCCCTTCCAATTCTGTTATTCTGCTAACTTCATAATTCTTCGCTTATTTGAAGCTCCAAGAGATGAAAAAGAGAATTTGAGTGTGAATACTTGATTTGATATTTATTTATTTATTTATTTATAAAATTTGTATGCCGCCCTATCTCCAAGGACTCAGGGCAGCTCACAACAACAGTCGACCAAGCGACTGTTAAAAACAATGAATATACATAAAAATCAAGAAAGTTATATGTTTCTTTTCCTGCTAAGAGAAAATATTCTGCGGGCATTGGAACCCATTAGTAAGGGCCATGGATATCCCATTTCCTCCCCAAATCCGAATTCCTGATGAAATTCAGATTTAAAATCCAATTTAATCTGGAGTTCCATTTCCATTGGCATAGCTGTTCAAGTCAGACTTCCAAATCCATTCAGCGGAAATATTAAAATAAATAAGCTATGAATGCACCCAAGTCCTTCCGACTGAGCTGGACATCAGTTTATGCAATTGGGCAATTTGGAATCAAGTTGCCGGGTTGATCCAGAAATCTAGTGTCGATCCATTTAGTTGGTTTCTAAACCAGGGGTGAGATCCAGCAGGTTCTGACAGGTTTTGGAGAACCAATAGCGGAAATTTTGAGTAGTTTGGAGAACTGGCAAATACCACCTCTGGCTGGTCTCAGAGTGGGGTGGGAATGGGGATTTTGCAGTATCCTTCCCCTGGAGTGGGGAGGGAATGGAAATTTTGCAAAATCCTTCCCTGGACTGGGATGGGAGTAGAAATTTTGCAATATCCTTCCCCTGGAATTGGGAGGGAATGGGGGATTTTGCAGTATTCTTCCCCTGGAGTGGGGAGGGAATGGATATTTTGCAATATCCTTCCCCTGGAGTTGGGGTGGGAATGGAGATTTTGCAGTATCCTTCCCCTGCCATGCCCACCAAGCCATGCCCACCAAGCCACGCCCATCAAGCTACACCACGCCTACCATGCCACGCCCTCAGAACCGCAGTAGTAACAAAAATTGGAATTTCATTACTGGAACAGCCCACCGTCTTCCCAATAAAATATGGCTGGAGTTATGAGATATATATATATATATTGCAGGGAAGAAAAATATCTAAAATTGCTTTTGTTTCTGGATCAAACTAAGGAGATCAGAAAGACATAAAAACCCACAAAGGCCAGGAAGTTCATAAGTCTTCCTCTTTTTTTGGCCTCCAACACTCAATAATTCACAGCTAACTGCCCAGAACATGGACGTTCCTTTCTTAATTAACAGAGCTAATGTGAATCTAAAATAAGAGCACTTTAACTTATGGCCATGTAGAAATAGAGAGTTTCTAATCCACGGATGCAGCACATCATGCCAGATCCCCCAGTTTCTAATCCTGCAACAGGAAATTATCAAATGCATGGGAATAATAACCTTAAGCACTATTCTTAATTAATCTGAATTTTTTTACTAATTTATTGAATCAAGTTTCAGTTTTGTGCAGTGGTGAAATTCAAATTATTTTACTACCGGTTCTGTGGGCATGGCTTGATGGGTGTGGTGTGGCTTGGTGGGCGTGGCTTGGCTTGGCAGGCACGGCAGGGGAAGGATACTGCAAAACCCCATTCCCTCCCCACTCCTGGGGGAAAGATACTGCAAAATCTCCATTCCCTCCCCACCTCAGGAGAAGGATACTGCAAAATCCCCATTCCCTCCCCACTCCTGGGGGAAGGATATTGCAAAATCTCTATTCCCACTCCACTCCTGGGGGAAGGATATTGCAAAATCTCCATTCCCACCCCACTCTGGGGCCAGCCAGAGGTGGTATTTGCCGGTTCTCCGAACTGCTCAAAATTTCCGCTACCGGTTCTCCAGAACCTGTCAGAACCTGCTGGATTTCACTCCTGGCTTTGTGCCATTCCATCCCTTCCTTGCCATATTTTCCAAATATTAGAAAAATAAAATTGGAAAATGGCCATTTTTAGGTCCTGTTTTCTGCTCAAAGTTTTGCACAGGTAGTCTTTGATTTATGACCACAACTGAGCCCAAAATTTCTCCTGCTAACCAAGACAGTTGTTAAGTGAGTTTTACCCAATTTTACGACTTTCCATTGCACCGTTGTATAAGGGAATCATTGCTGTTGTTAAGTTAGGAACATGGTTGTTGAGTGAATCTAAGTTTTGCCCCATTTTATGACTTTTCTTGCCAATGATCTTTACGTTGAATCATTGCAGTTGTTAAGTTAGCCACCCGGTTGTTAAATGAATCTGGTTTCTCCATTGACTTGGCTTGTCAGAAGGTCGTAAAAGGAGGATTATATGACCCTGGGACACTGCAATCGTCATAAATATGATCCAGTTGCCAAACATTTGAATTATGACCATGGGATCCAATGGGGATGCTGCAACGGTCATAAGTGTGAAAAATGGTCATAAGTCATTTTTTTCAGCGCCGTTGTAACTTCAAATGAATGGTTGTAAGTTGAAGATTACCTGTATTTCGGTTGACGCAACCTAAAATGCACCTTTTTTTGTTTTTGAAGCCATATTGCAGTTAGCACCTGTTCATTTTCCATCCAGTTCAAATCAGTCATTTGAACGACTGTGATTTGAACTAATTTGAAAAAAAAAAATCAGTGGGAAGCCTTGATCTGAATTGTTTTGTTTTTTTTTCTCTGCTGAGGCTGCAGCAGAGGATTTAAAATTGTGCTTTTCCATTTGGAAATTCAGAGTTGACACTTGAACAAAAATTTTTTTTTCCTAAACTGAAAGTTTGGCTCAGCCTTATGGAACAAATTAGGTTAAGCCTCTCTTCTTTTTTTTTTTTTTTTCACTACCTGGAAGACCCAGCCTAGTGCCCCACAACCCCGTATCTCTCATTCCCCCTCCCCCACAGAGACCCATTTTGCCATCGCAACCAACCCACAAAGTTTGTGATTAGCCCAGAGTTAAAAGGCTAAGCGTCGCTTTGCAATCGTGGTCTCCCCGTAGTGACATAAGCTTTTGCATCCTATTTGCTTTGTGGTGAGCTTGATAATCTAAAAACATTCAGCTTCGCACTGCGATGCTAATTTTAGTCAAATAAAAGTCACACCTCTCCAGGTTTACTCAGAAGTAAGGACTGTGGGATATATATAAGGGGACATAAAAGATGTCGAATGTCTCGTTGACTTCAAAGCTACTGGAGGCTTTTTTAATCTACTCTGCAATAATTTTCTTTTTCTCCTACACTTTTTAAAATGCTGTTATAGCACTTAGGTTTGTATTTTATAGGGCCATTTTTACTGTTTTCTCCTATGTTACTTTGATGGTTTCACTGAAGGGCTGTCTTTACAAGAAACAAACAGAAAGAGAAATAAAAGCAAAGCACCCTATCATTTTTCTGAATGATGGCATGACCTTCTCTGATTAATATATCCCGTGGCCTTATATGTTTTTATATGCTTTTAGCCCAGCTTGTCTAAATGCTGAATGTTTTCTTTAGGGCACCATGTATCTTGGGAATACATATTTTACAGTGGGTTTATCCAATATAAACTTTCATTGTTGTCACACAGCTGTACAAAAACAATGACTCTTTTTTTTAAACATAGATATATATATATCCTTTTCTTTAGCAAAATCACTTTTTTCAACTGTATCTCCTACAGAAGCAATGGATGGAATCTAATCAAGGAGAGAAGCAACTTAGAACTAAGGAGAAATTTCCTGACTGTTAGAATAATTAGTCAGTAGAACAACTTGTCTGCAGAAGTTGTGAAATGCTCCAACACTGGAAATTTTTAAGAAGATGTTGGATACCCATTTGTCTGAAGTGGTGTAGGGTTTCCTGTCTAAGCAGGGGGTCGGACTAGAAGACCTCCAAGGTCCCTTCCAACTCTGTTATTCTATTCTATTCTAGAAGGATGAAAACATTGCAAGGTAGGATTTTAGTGTTGGTAATAATTGGTATAATTTGTTTTATTAGGATGACTACTTAACAGTAAAATGACATTTGCAGTCGTGATAATAATACTGCCATTCTTCAGTTAAACAGGTCTGCTTATTCTCTGTTATTTTTGGGTGCAATTTATCGAAATCAAAAATGTCTGAAGCAAGGAGAGGTTGGAGTTATAGCAATGGGGAGGGACTATTCTCTTTACGATATCCTTTTCTTTCAATATCTGACACCCTCCACCAAGTGAGATGTAGAAAGAAAGAAAAAAGTGAGACTTTAACAAGTGCGGAAATAACTGTGCATCCTGCATTTCTTTCCTACCAGTTCTGTCAGCGTTTGTTGCAGAAATAATCAAATCCAGAAAGCACACACAGGCAGACTGATGCAGCAGGATTCATTAACTTCTTTGTATACATAATAACACATGAAGATAAATGTACAATACCAATAACAGATTCTTCCAACGTGGTAGCAGTTACAAGCAAAACACAAGCAGAGTAGAGCAGACTAGTTTCCGTTTCAATTCTGCAGACAAACAAGTCCATATTTGTTTAGCTTCTGCTTCTGCTCAGATCTGAGCCACACCCAGCCTTCTTGCTTATGTTCTGATTGATTGATTGATTGATTGATTGATTGAGCCACTTCTTCATCTTCAAGGACAGCCCCATGTAGAACGCATTGCAGTAATCCAGATGGGTGGTAACCAAAACCACAAACAAGGTCTGTTTATGGAGATTCTCAGTCATCCAGGTCATGATTGCCCCAGTGAGCCTTGGTGGTGCAGCAGACTAAAGCACTGTTAAGTAACACCAGCCGCCTGCAATTACTGCAAGTTCAAATCTCACCAGGCTCAAGGTTGACTCAGCCTTCCATCCTTCCGAGGTAGGTAAAATGAGGACCCGGATTGTGGGGGCAACAAGCTGACTTTGTATAAAAAAGAACACCGCTTATGGGGGGCCAAAAGCCCTACTAAGCAGGTATATACAAAAGCATGAAGACTATTGCTTAACGTATTGTAAGCCGCCCTGAGTCTCCGGAAAAGAGCGGAAAATCGAACCAATAAATAAGTTCTTAAAAAGCACTGAAGAATTGAAGAAGATTCTTGGCTGAGAAGCCAAAAACATCTTCAAGCAAAAACAAAGAAAATCCAGCTGCCTTTTGAAAAAAAAAATCACCTTTGGGACATGACCAAGTTCTCTATGTGTGATGGGTGGGGGCAAGAAGCAGATATCTCTTTGCAAACTTCACAATCCTGTTTCCAAACTTCTAGACTCTCTGTCAACTTGCAAAGCATCCCTGGCCTGCTCTTGAGTTGCCATAAGCAAGGAAGGGGATGGGAAACCAACAAAACAGCATGGCAGCCAAAGATAGATGCACATTCCAGACTTATCTCTCTCAAGATTGTACCTCAAGGTTTTCCCCCCCCCCATCTTTATATACTGACAGTAAACCAAATTGCTTCCTTAGATTTTGTCTCTTATTTTCAAATATTTTATCAAAAATACATATTTCAAACCTCTTAATCATTTCTACTAAAATAATAAGCCAAAAAAACATTTTATACCATACTTTTTCTTAGATCTTATTCCAAATAATACACTTCAACTTCTTAATAAAAAATCAATTACTCATATCATGGTTTTTCCCCCTTTTTTATATAATACTAAAAGAAAACCAAATTGCTTCGTTAAATTTTATCTCACGTTTTCAAGTACTTTGTCAAAAACTGTATATATTTCAAAACATATTTCTAACTTATTTCATTTCATTCATACATCCATTAGTTTTCCATTATTTTAAACTATTTAAAGTATCATAATTACATCTTATCTCTAATCTTCCTTTCATCATATCCCTCTTTCTTCTTTCTCCCTTTCTATTTTTTTTCCTTTTCTTTCCCCTTTTCTTTTCTGCATTTCCCATTATTTCCCATCTCTTTTCTCTTTTTTTTCATTTTACCATTGTTAAACCCAATGTAATCATTTGGTGAAGATTAGAGCTAGGATGAATGGGCAATATGAATTCAGAAAAAAGGGGAGGGGGAAGGGAGAAGAAGGGAAGATATTATGGCAAAAGGGAATATATAAATTGTATTGAAAAATTGTTTAAATTTATGAACCGGCCAATACTTTGTTCAGAAAAAAAATACATTGTTTGCGTGTTTGTGTTAAAAAATAAAAAAAACTTTTGACCAAAAAAAAAAGGCTGTATCTCAGGGTTACCCACAGCAACCAGAGGGGAGTAGTCTCTATAGATTGATGAGTGTGATTGATGATACACCCTGGGGGGAGGGAGGGAAACAGGGTCATGATTGGGGCATAAATTACGTAAGGTCAGAGCTGGCTTCACTTGGGAAGTTCCTAATAAATAACTGGATTTCTTTTGAAGCTTGGCTCGAGGCTCATGATTTAATTAGGGCATCCGTCAGAACCCTGACACTATCCATACTCCCAATCAATCCCAAGTTTTCAGGAGAGAATTCCATCAAGGGGGTCTTACTCGGATTGAGTAGAGAGAATGATGGAAGGAAGGGATGCCATCAAAAATACCACCACCACCGGCATCGTCTTCTGCCCTCTCCAATGACAGACTGAGAAGAAAAAGAGAAATCTGAGAGTTGTTCTCAACCAACCTGAGAATAAATTAGAAAAACAGAAGGCCTCTTTCTGAAGGAGAAGGAAACTTCTGAAAAGGGGCAAGGCAGATTTTTAGCAGAGCGTTTATTTGAGCTGACGTCTTGCATTGAGTTGTTGAAGGGCACCTGGAAATTAGCTGAAGGGTTGCAAGCACTTCGGAGGCTACAGGCTGTACAGCCCCATCCTTAGCATCTCACTAGCTAAATTCATCGTGACAAGGAAAGGCTAGGCCTTGACAGCTGAGAACTTGATGTTTCCCCTGAAGAACTCAGAGACAGGTGATGAGTAAAACAAGAGACTTGGGCTAACTTCCTGTTTGCAGTCATTCTCTTTGTCTCTTCCATCCACTTCTTGAGTTGAAGGGGATTGGAGGTCAATTTCCTTCAAGAGAGAGTTCCATTTTTCAACGCTCTGAATCCTCTACAGGGTTGGTTTTCCAGTAGCACCAACATGATTTAGCTCCGTTTCTCTACCAAAGACCTACAATCCTGTTAGTCTGTATCTGTTTGTGTCAACTCGCAAAGCATCCCTGGCCTGCTCTCGAGTTGCCATAGGCAAGGGGGATGGGAAACCGACAAAGCAGCACGGCAGCCAAAAACAGAAGCACATTCCAGACATATCTCTCTCAAGGCTGTCTCCCAGGGTTACCCACAGCGGCCTGAGAGGAGTGATCTCTACAACCTAGGAAATTGCTCCATTGGTGAATGTGATTGATGACACACCCTGGGGGGAGGGGGGGAAACAGGGTCATGATTAGGGCGTAAATTATGTGGGGTCAGAGTTGGCTTCACCTGGAATGTGCTGACATGAAGCTCCTAATAAATAACTGGATTTCTTTTGAAGCTTGGCTCGAGGCTCTTGATTTAATTAGGGCATCAGTCGGGACCCCGACAGCTTGTAGTTATCATGGAGACCTTCAACGGGATGAAGGTGTTCAAATTCAAAATCATCACTGGCTTCTCAAATCTCTAAGCACCTGCAGAAAACTCTTTTTGCTCTGCTTCTCCTCATCTAATTCTTCACCATCATTGTCAATCTGTTGATGTTCACCATCATCCATTTGAACTTCCATCTCCACACACCCAAGTACTTTTTTTTTGTCAATGTCCTCTCTTTCTTAGAAATCTTTTTTATGGTGTCCACCATCCCTAACGTTCTCTCTAACTTGCTCAGTGAGATAAAGCTTATTCCTTTCAATGCCTCTTCCAAACCTATTTCTTCCAATCTCCGGAAAGTTAACTTCCTTGCTACCGTGGCAGTTTCTAGCCAACTGCAGTTCCCTGAACTATCCAACCATCATTAGTTAGTTACTAGTTGATCCAGTCCCAGATTAGTTACAGCATTGTACAAGGTTGTATGTATGGGTTCAGTTGTACATTCGTTTAGGGTCCAATTAATAAGACGTAGATTGAGGTCACCACGAAAGATAATGTTCGAAGTTGTAATCTGGGGCTCTGTAACATAGTAAGAATCGAAATGTGGTATTTAAGGACAGCTCGCAGATGATGCTCTCAGGAAGAGTAAGCTCCTGTGTAGCTTGAATATTTTTTAGATGTAGGGACTTTTTTAAAAGAAGATAGCAGCACCACCTCTTCTACGGATTTCACAATCAGACCAGTAAATTTGATAATCTCTTACTTTGGTAAAATACCTTATCACATATCATGAGCAACAAGATATCTACCCTACTAAGTGTTGGATCTGTGACTTGCTAGGCCCCCATAGTTGAAAATATTCTTGGTTTCCAAGTTGTCCTTTCTTGGCCAGGGGTTGGATTAGAAGACCCCCCCCAAACTCCCTTCCTTGATGCGGTGGCTCAGCGGCTAAGACGCTGAGTTTGTCAATCGAAATGTCAGTGGTTCGGCAGTTCAAATCCCTAGTGTCGCGTAACGGGGTGAGCTCCCGTGACTTGTCCCAGCTTCTGCCAACCTAGCAGTTCGAAAGCAGGTAAAAAATGCTAGAAAAATAGGGACCACCTTTGGTGGGAAGGGAACAGCGTTTGGCATTGAGTCATACCAGCCACATGACCATGGAGACGTCTTCAGACAGCACTGGCTCTTTGGCTTTGAAACGGAGATGAGCACCGCCCTCTAGAGTCAGGAACGACTAGCACATATGTGCGAGGGGAACCTTTACCTTTATCTTTAGGGACCCTTCCAGCCTTGATTTTATGTTGGCATTGAAACATCCTGGTCAGCTTTATTATCAATGCCTGCAAACATTTGGCCCATTTCCTCTTTAAAATCCATCCTTCACATGTCACTGTGGCGGCCATTTTCTTCAGAAGCATTTTGGTTCATGTATGTCAGGCTGACGAAAAAGTCATTTCTTGGATTACAGCCAGGCGCTGGCTGTTATTTACGCTGTCCTGACCCCCTTTTTTTTTAATCCGATTATCTACAGCCTGTGAAACCCAAAAAATTAAAGCAGCTCTGATGAGAATGTTTCAGTGAGACAACCAAATAATTGATGGGGAAGCAGAACAGCCCTAAGAGAGGGAATATGGAAAACCAAGACATTAAAAAAGAAAGAGGAAAAAAAGGAAATGCTTTTGTATAGTTTCCTTTTGTTTATTTATTTCTTTTATCGTTTCTTTCCTGTCATCGTCAGTTTTTGGTTTAGTTTTTAGTTTTATTTTTTATTTTTTTATTTGCAGTAGGCCACTCGGAGCCTCGGTTACACAAGAGAGGCGGTTATATAAATCTTCTAAATGAAAATAAATAAATAAAAGGGTATAGTATAGTACCCACGCAGCTGTTTGCTTTGAATCATTCTATGGTTTCAACCACAGGAGCTGTTACCAGGAATAAAACTCACTGTTGCAAGGAGCTCAGTAAAAAATAAATAAATAAATAAATAAATTTTTTTAGGACACTGAATTAGAACCAGGGTTCAAGATTTTGTGATGTTCTCTCTGAAAATTAGGGGGGAAAAAATCCAGCTTCTTTTGTTCTTTATGCAAATGAGCGAGCCTTTATATAGTCTAAATAGGTCACCAAATTCACAAGTCTAGAATCTAGAAGCGTAATTTGGATTTATTTTTTTTTAAGCAAGCCTGTATGGCACCTTCCAAATAGCTTATTTTAAAACTGTGGGATGCATTCATCGAAGATACAAAACTATATTTCATTACCGAGAGCATGCATGATTTTTGAGGGATATATTCTCCCATCGGGCGATTTCATTCAAAAGTCTAAAATTAAACTAACCCAGCGTCGTAATGCAAATTTGAATTGGAACGTAGGCTGATTCGCACATTTCTTGTATTTGGCTTTATTTTCCTTGCTGCCGTATTAACATTCGATAATTCACTGGCAAACTTTTGAGTAGGGTTGATTGGGGGCGCCTGTTTCTTCGGTGTTTCGTGATAATGCAATGTTATATTTTGATTTACTCTTTAGGTTGTCCAATTTGTTTTTATGAGGCTGCGAATAAAAAGAATCACGTGATAGAAATGTCACGCAACCCTTGATATAATTCAGCAGTAAAAAAAAAAAATTCAAAGGAAAATATATCCAGGTTAAGAGAATCCTTTTGTAACCAGAGTGATTCAGAGCCTTTTCTTTAAATAGGTTGTTTTTAATATATTAAATTATAGCCTTTCATGAATAGAACAAAAAACTGGAATGCAAAATAAAATCAGTCTATTTTTTTAAGATACATTGCTGAAAATAAGTCAAGCTTTCCCCTGATTATCTCACCCTTCGCAATAATATCCAAAACCTTAGTTAAAAATCACTGCCTCCCTGAAAGAAATAACGCATGTAAATTCTTTGGCTCCCTTCCAGATTTCGAATGGTTTCGTAATTGCTTCTGTTGTTCCTCAAAAAATAAACCAGAAATTTAAAAAATGACGTTTCCCATTTGAAACTCTGAGCCGTTAATGGGAGAGGCAGCAAGTTCCAGTGAAGCAAATTGGCCTATTTATTTAATAGCTTCTTAATTTAGTTAAGCTAAACATTTTTTCCCAGTGCCATTGAGATTTTGAGTGGTCGCTGAATGAATGATTGTAAGTTGAGGACTTACCCCATGAAAATAAATAAATAAATAAATAAATAAATAAATAAATAAATAAAAAAAATGAATGAGTGAGTGAATGAATGAATAGAATGAATGAATGAATGAATGAATGAATGAATGAATGAATAGAATGAATGAATGAATGAATGAATGAATGAATGACTGTTTTGTTTTGTTTTTTTACTCTGGCTGGAGAAACATACTGTGTAAACTAATCAATGAAGTTGCAATCCTTGGACAGCCTAGAAGTCAACTTCAGCAAAATCAATGAGACTTACTCTGAGTAGACACACATAGGGACCTGTGCTGTAAATTATATTGGCAGAGAGAAGGAAGCATAAAACATTAACACTGTGATTGGGGGGGGACACTACCATTGCAGTTGGAGATAGGAGGAGGAGGAGGAGGAGGAGGAGGAGGAGGAGGAGGAGGAGGAGGAAGAAGAAGAAGAAGAAGAAGAAGAAGAAGAAGAAGAAGAAGAAGAAGAAGAAGAAGAAGAATTAGAAACAAAATATTTGTGAGTTGTTTAATTGTGATGCTCAACATTCTCTACTGATGGAGGAAGAAGAGGAAGAGGGGGAGGAGGAGAGGGGGAGGAGAGGGGGAGGAGGAAGGAGAGGAAGAGGAGGAGGAGGAGGAGGAGGAGGAGGAGGAGGAGGAAGAAGAAGAAGAAGAAGAAGAAGAAGAAGAAGAAGAAGAAGAAGAAGAAGAAGAAGAAGAATTAGAAACAAAATATTTGTGAGTTGTTTAATTGTGATGCTCAACATTCTCTACTGATGGAGGAGGAGGAAGAGGAGGAGGAGGAGAGGAAAGAGAAGGATTTTTATTTGGTATTCGTATGGAACTAAGCATAGTACAAGAAAAACTACAATGAAACTGCAGAACAATATAAAACATATATTAACTAGGTAGTAGGAGCAGGTTTCAAAATTCTATTCCGGCTAGAGACTTCACAGGCATCAGCAGTCGGAGCTCTTGTTAAATAGAAGGCCACCTCTAATGGAGAGACACACCGCCTTTCCCTTCTCTTTCCTACCGTACAGAAGTCATTTTCTGTTATTTATGTTTTACATTTTTAACATTTTATTTGTACACCATGCAGAATCCCTCTGCGAGAAGATGGATTTATTGATATATAAATAAGACGCCTGAACGCTGTTATGTCTGGTTTCTGTATTCTCTGTCCATGGTTCTGAAATCAAGTTTGCTGTCCAGTTTTTTTCCCCACAGTTTACTTCCTCCTATTTCTTGCCTACACCTACTTTGAAACTGTAATGTGCTAATTTTCCCACCCCCTAGAAGGATTTTTTGGCTAGGATTGCACTCAAAAACACTAGTGGGTAGGGATGAGGTGAGCCTTAATTTTGTTTTAATTTTAAATTTTGCCACAATGTAAAAAAGATGTGGAGACTCTAGAAAGCGTGCAGAGAAGAGCAATGAAGACGATTGGGGACTGGAGGCTAAAACATATGAAGAACGGTTGCAGGAACTGGCTATGTCTAGTCTGATGAAAAGACTAGGGGAGACATGATAGCAGTCTTCCAATATCTCAGGGGCTGCCCCAAAGAAGAGAGAGTCAAGCTATTCTCCAAAGCACCTGAAGGCAGGACAAGAAGCAACGGATGGAAACTAATCAAGGAGAGAAGCAACTTAGAACTAAGGAGAAATTTCCTGACAGTGAGAACAATTAATCAATGGAACAACTTGCCTCCAGAAGTTGTGAATGCTCCAACACTGGAAGTTTTTAAGAAGAGGTTGGATAACCATTTGTCTGAAGTGGTGTAAGGTTTCCTGCCTAAGCAGGGGGTTGGACTAGAAGACCTCCAAGGTCCCTTCCAATTCTGTTATTCTATTCTATTCTATTCTATTCTATTCTATTCTATTTTATTCTATTCTATTCTATTCTATTCTATTCTATTCTATTCTAAGGTCACTCCGCTGACTTTGTGTCCAAGGCCAGACTAGAACTCCTGATCTCCTGGTTTCTATCCTGATGCCTTAACCACTAGGCCAACATGGCTTTAGATATCTAATAGTTAAATCCTATTTATAAAGCAGAGGCTTATTTGCATAAAGGTTCTTCCAAATCTCTAACTAACTAGGAGAAATTCACAAACGGGCTAATTGCAATGTTCTCACTTGGCTTTTAATTTTAAAAAACGGGGTGGTGTTGAGAAAATGCATTTACACATATTTCTCCTTTTAAAGCATGAAGCAATTCCTTTCTGCATGATCTATAGCATATCCACAAAAAAACGAAAATCAAAGATAGTTGAGTAAGCCAGCGATGAATGGACTTGAGAGTAATAACCTCTAACGTACATGAATCACCTGAGCTTTGCGTCCCGATTTGGATAATCTGATTTACGAAATCAAACGGATTCTGCGAAACAACAACAACTAAGTATTTTTTTAAAAGTTTTTTATTTATTTTTCTCATAAACATATCTTAAATGTACAATTTCTTATCTAACATGCATATTTTCTTTAAACCCCCATTCTAATACAATCTTCAACCTGAACAATTTAATTGTATTCCAGAAAATATTGATTGCACGGACAAAAAGTTTGCTGAATCTTTGAATCAATTGCAAAGCAGCTGATTACAGCCGAGGCATTAAAAACTTGGTGATTCGCTTTGAAAACTTGATTCTGTTCCGTTTAATCCGATGATTCTCAAGTCCTGCAATCAGACTCGGGGAAACAAGGCCTAATAAAGGCAGCTGACGATCCTAAAATCTGACAGGCAGTCGGGCAAGACTGTATTTTGAGGATCTGAAATGGCACGCTTTGCCCGTAAAACAACCAAATGGATACCACCAATTCCTGCAAGGAACTGCTTGTTGCCATGGAAACCGAATAATCAAGACATGATTGAAGGCATGGCCTCAGTGTCCATGCTGCAGGTAAAACGGGACACACAAGCAAGGTTGCCAAGACAACTGATATGTTATAGGAAGTAATTAAAGATAGGGCTGGTATATCTAGTTCAAAACCAATTATAATTTCAGCAGGAATCTTCACGCTGTAGGTTAATGTTGGCGAATTGATTGAGACAAGATGGCTGCATATATCAGCAAACATTCATAAATATCACGGAGAGAAAAGATTGCGATGCCAGTGGCAGGAATTATGAAACAGGAAGTAAAAGCAATTGGGTTTTTAAACCGTGGTTCCAGGTGAGTTGAGATTAATTGAGTGTTTATCAAATCCTCCGGATTCACAGAAGTGATATGGCTGCAAAAATGAAGTGACCAAAAGTAGCTTCTAGGGGCTGATGTTCGATAAATGTTAACTTTGATATATGGCTGGTATTTGCCAACAAAAATTGCGTACCTGGAATATTTGGTGACGCTTCTAATTTGTTACAAAGGGTGACTTGCCAAAAAGTCAGTGTGAAGTTTGTCCTGGGATGGGTGATAAGCTTTGGGAAGCAAGGAGACATTGTCACTTTGTTTTGACCTAGGCTTCCTGAGACTGTAAAAAGCACGATTAGTCCAACAGCTGTGAATTATTGTTCATACACAGCCTGTAATGAGTCACAAATAGTTTGTAAAGAGTCCGGCAGAAGTCTGCCACAGTCCTTCGGGATAAGGCTGATCAGCACCCACCTTTATCTCCCTTGACACGCTGCCAAAGACCTAATTGGCAATTAGCTTTGCAAGGCCACACGGAGCACAGAGTCAAAACAGAGCTTCAGAATTTAAACCGACCAGAACGAACAAAGTTGCTTCCTGCAAAGGCTCACATGCCTTTGTTCCTCCTTTATGTCTTATGGGAGAGGCCAATCATCTCCAAGCCCTATTCCTGAGTCGTCCCTTTTGTCTTAACTATTCTTGCCTTCTGGCAGCTCTGCGCATGCATGCACTGGGAACAGGCTCCCCCTGTTCCTCTGCCTCGCTGATGTCCAAGTCTGGAGGCTCCGGAGGCAGCACATCACTCCCAGATGGCTCTGGCTCCCTCTCTGCCTCTGACGCAGAGCTCTTGTCCGAACCTTCCGCAGATTCCAGGACTGGCCCATGTTCCTCCCCAGCCTCCTCATTGTCTGACTCCGCTGCCAGATCGCAGGCCACTGGTGGACCACAACATCCTTGGACTTGTGGTCTACACGTAGAAGATTCAGCTAAAATGTGCTTTTCCCTCTACTGTTAGCCAGGAATCTTTTCACCAGAAAGGATAGCTATCTAGAATGATTATTTAATCTCCAAGTATAGTTATGGGTACTTGAAGCAAATTGCACCCTACTTTGTTCTCCCTTTGAACTTCGAAGATTAAGAACTGAACACGGGATTCTGCATTCTAGGCTGAGCCAAGACATTTCCAGAGGGCTCAAGGTTATATAAATCTTTGTAGGTCAACAGCAATCTTGTGAATTGATGCTAACTTCAGGCCAGCAAAGACCTTATAATGACAGGGAAGATTCAAACAAAGCAGAGCGCTCCCGTTAGGAAGATTGCCACCTTAATTTCCAAAGGCTGCCCATGTTTGATCTGACCCGCCAGAAAAAAAACCCCACCTTTTCCAAGTGAGAAAGAAGATTTATGCAAGGAAAGCCAGATGCTGGAAGCGATTCCTTTACCTGCTGGGCTTCAAGGAGGTCTGAAGTTGCTATTGAATGATAAAAATGAAAGGGAAAAAATCCTTCCATCAGTCCTGATTAAATTTTCCCAGCCCAGAAATCGTGTCTAGGTCTAGACCCAGAAAAGCCTCAGGTCCTTTTCACAGGGGGTGGGTGAAGTTATAGCAGAGACGTTATATTTATGGCGTTTAATCCTGGCAACATTGAAATGATGATGTTGAAGGGCAGGCAGGATTAATGAGAGCTAAATCCCGTCTAGCCTTCGGAGAAAAAAATTGTTCCCACTGGTTTCCTAGGCATGGTGCTACCCTAGCTTCAAATCTCGAAAGGCGAAATAAATGCAGAGTAGGTTCTAAAAGACTCCTAGAACTTTCCCTTACCCAGAATGTTCTAGAATTGGGAGAACCCTAAGGTCGAATATTGCATCCAGTTTTGGTCGACATGATATAAAAAAGATGTTGAGACTCTAGGACAGGGATGGCGAACCTTTCTGGCACCGAGTGTCCAAACCAGAATGTGGGTGCATAAGAATGATTGCCAGGAACATGAAGACCAGCTGGCTGGTGCACAGATGCCTGTTTTTTTTTGGCTGTTTTTGGCCATTTTCCAGGCTGTTTTCCAGCCAATTTCCAGCCCAAAACCAGCCTGAAAACGGCCGAAATAATGGCCTGAAAACAGCCCCAAAATGACCTGAAAATGGCCCCAAAACAGCCTGAAAACAGCCTTGAAAATGACCAAAAAGGGCTCAGAAAACGTCTGGTTTTCAGGATGTTTTCAGGATATTTTCCAGCGCTCTGACACCCACGAAGACCAGCTGCCCGGCATGCTGGAAACCAGAAAAGCAGCTGGCAACGGTGCACGTGCCCACAGAGAGGTCTCTGTCTGCCACCTTTGGCACGCGTGCCACAGGTTCACCATCACGGCTCTAGGAAGAGTGCAGAGAAGGGCAACAAAGAGGATTAGAGGCTGAAACATATTTTATTTTTATTTATTTTATTTTGAATTTGTATACCGCCCTTCTCCCTGAGGACTCAGGGTGGTGAACAGCCAAGTAAAAACATCAAGTACAAATATTAAAATACAGTTAAAAATATACATATATAAATTTGGCCCCGTTAATTAAAAACAATAAACAAAACACTTAAAAACACTTTAAAAAATTAGGCCAGCCCGGCTTGCTGGAAAAAGAAAGTTTTAAGGGCACGGCGGAAGGCACTGAGGTCTTGGATTCTCCTTATCTCTGGAGGCAGTTGGTTCCAGAGGGTAGGTGCCCCCACAGAGAAGGCCCTCCCCCTGGGGGTCACCAGCCTACACTGTTTGGCTGATGGCACCCCGAGGTGGCCCTCTCTGGGTCGATGGGAGGTCGTTGGTGGCAGCAGGCAGTCTCGAAGATAGATAGGCCCTATGCCATGGAGCGCTTTAAAGGTGATAACCAACACGTTGAAGCGCACCCGGAAGACCACTGGGAGCCAGTGCAGCTCGCGCAGGAGCGGTGTTACATGGGAGCGCCAAGCTGCTCCCATCACTACCCGCGCTGCTGCGTTCTGGACCACTTGGAGCCTCCGGGTGCTCTTCAAGGGGAGCCCCATGTAGAGAGTGTTGCAGTAGTCAAGGCGAGAGGTGACGAGGGCATGAGTGACTGTGCACAGGGAATCCCGATCAAGAAAGGGCCGCAACTGGCGAATCAGGCGAACCTGACAAAAGGTCCCCCTGGTTACAGCCGTCAGATGTTCCTCCAAGGACAGCTGCATATCCAGGAGGACGCCCAGATTGCGAGCCCTCTCAGTGGGGGCCAACAACTCGCCCCCAATAGTCAGTGATGGAGTCAACTGACTATATCGGGATGCCGGGAGCCACAGCCACTCAGTCTTGGAAGGGTTGAGCCTGAGCTTGTTCTTCCCCATCCAGATCCGCACAGCCTCCAGGCACTGGGACATCACTTCAAGGGCATCGTTGGGGTGGCCTGGGGTGGAGATGTACAGCTGGGTGTCATCAGCGTACTGGTGGTATCTCACCCCAAAGCCATGGATGATCTCGCCCAGTGGCTTCACATAAATGTTGAACAGGAGGGGCAAGAGGACCGACCCCTGAGGCACTCCACATATAAGAGGCCTTGAGGTCAACCTCTGCCCCCCTGCCAACACGAACTGCGACCGGTCGGAGAGAAAGGAGGAGAACCACCATAATACGGTGCCCCCCATCCCCAACTCTTCCAACCGGTGCAGCATGATACCATGGTCGATGGTATCAAAAGCCGCTGAGAGGTCTAACAGGACCAGAACAGAGGAGCAACCCCTGTCCCAAGCCCTCCAGAGATCATCAACCAACGCGACCAATGCCGTTTCCGTGCTGTGCCCAGGCCTGAAACCTGACTGGAACGGATCTAGATAGGATGTTTCCTCCAGGAATTGCGGAAACTTTCACGCGACCACACTCTCAACAACCTTCACCAGGAAGCGAAGGTTGGAGACAGGACGATAGTTGGCCAATATTGCCGGATCCAGGGACGGCTTCTTGAGGAGAGGCCTCACCACCGCCTCTTTCAAGGCGGCGGGGAAATGACCCTCACTCAACGGTTGAAGAACGGTTGCAGGAACTGTGTATGTCTAGTTTAATGAAGAGAAGGACTAGGGGTGACATGATAGCAGTCTTCCAATATTAGAGGGGCTGCCACAAAGAAGAGGGAGTCAAGCACCTGAAGGCAGGACAAGAAGCAAAGGATGGAAACTAATCAAGGAGAGAACTAAAAGCTAGAATTAAGGGGGAAAATTCCTGATTGTGAGAACAATTAATCAGTGGAACAGCTTGCCTCCAGAAGTTGTGGGTCCTCCATCATTGGAGGTTTTGAAGAAGAGACTGGACAACCATTTGTTTGAGGGTTTGAGGAAGGGGGTTGGACTAGAAGACCTCCAAGGTCCCTTGCAACTCTGTTTATTCTGACAAAGCCCAAGGAGGCAACTACAATGCATATGTTGTAGCCCTTTGGCAAGCCTTGGACTACAAATCCCAACTTTCCTCAGCCTTGGTGAGGTGGTCAGGAGGTGAAGTTCAACAGGATCTCAGGTTGAAGCTTCAGGTCAACCATTCAGGCCAGTGCTAAATAGCCTACATGTTCTTTCTCCAACCAACTTACAATTAGCCTACATTTGGCTCAGAAGGATACTAGGATGAGTTATTCCACCTCCACATCCAGACTGTTGTGGCTCCGTTACCTGAGCCTGTGTCATCGGCAGAAGAGGACTCCGAGAGTGAAGGAGAGGAGTTGGCAAGGCCTCCCTCTCCAGGACCCTCCTCTCTGGCAATGCCTTCAGTGTCCGCCGAAGGACAAGAGATAGGGCCGGGGCCAAGCACGTCTGCGCAGCCACAGGTGGACAGTGATGAGAGTAATGAGTCTTGGCTGGATCCACGCCTGCGTCGCAGGGATAAGCACGCACAACAGAAGAAAAGGCGTGCCCGAGATTAGGCTGAGTCACTGGACCACACCCCACAGGGTATAAAAGGGAGCATGGTGGCCAGTCAAACCTTGTGACGAACAAAGCTGAAAGCTTCCACGCCATTCTGCATTGCCGGACTTTTGGCTATAGACTTTGCTGGATTATCTCTGGACTTGATTGACTCTGTAATTATTGAACATTTTACTTTGATGTACCAGAAGCGGAGAGAAGTTATCTCTTCCCTTTGTGAGTAATAAACCCTTGGCAGGCAGCCACTAGCTTGCTGCCAAGTTCTGTTATCATAAGGAAAAGGATTTTGTCGGCTGGTTTGGTTTTTAACTTTTGGACATCTGTTGGTGTGTGTGCGTGTGGGACGGGGACAGAACACAGACGGAGCTAAGCTCTGACCCAGATGGGAATCCATTCACACAGTATGCCCATTCACGGAGTGCCCTAGATGTGAAAACGAAGATAACTTGAGAAAATCGGCTTTGATATTTCGTGGGTTAAGCAGGAAGTGTGCTGATACAATAGCAAGCTTGTTTTTGTAACGCTCCTTCTTCCGTGTTGCATTAAGGAGATGTTAAATATCTATTTTTATACCCAAACTCTCCCCTCCCCCATCTTATTAGGCTCTGTATTTTTAAAAATGTTTGCCTGGTGATTTTATAATCATATATACAATTCCTGCAGCCGGCTTACTGTAGTTATCTGTCATTTGTTGCCTTTTAGGGCTAGGTGGAAATTGTTATGATTTTAAAATGGGATGTGATTTTCATATTGATTTATAATGTTAGCCAACATGAGTTACTTGGGCCGGAATTGAGGCAAATCAAAACACAATAAAGAAAGAACATAATCGCTCGGTCGTTTATTGTTGCAGGTCCCACAGGTAGCAAAACAGCCCCTAAAACAGCTTTTTAGAAGGCAGAAGGAGAAAACTCACCAATTGACCCCCAAAAATGTGCTTTTTTTTTTGAGTAGGCGCACCTATCACGGACACCATTGGATGTGAGAGCTTCTAAGACGCTTGCAAAATTCACGCATAGTCCAAAAACTCAAGGTGAGTTTTGGAGTCTGTGTTCAGTGCTGAAATCACAATGCACAATGTGGCAAAGGGAGTTTTGGGAAGGTAAGTAGAACAGCGAGGAGTGGGGGATCAGCTGTGCCACGTGATTTAGCTTCAGTTCTGCCCCAGCTATGGACCCCAAAGAACCAAACATACACAAAGTCCGTCCAAACCTTATTTTACTAAATAAATCAGACTTTTACAACAACGGCTGTTAATTAACTGCCGCCAAGAATTCAAAGAATACATCTGAAAGCTTATTGTGGTTGGCAGAATGCCCAGAAGCAATTTGCAGGAAGCTGATAAGATAAGCAAGACAAGACACGAAGGTGTGTGAACGAAGTTGTTCCCTGCAAATTGCTTCAGTCGGCGTTCCTCCTTAAATAGGCTAAGGGAGTGGCCAATTAGCCCCAAGCCTTACTCTCTAGGAGAATTCCTCCTGAGGAGCCACTCCTGCCTTTTGGCAGCTCTGCGCGCCCCTGCATCGAGAAGAGGCTCCTCCTCTTCATCCTCTTCACTTATGGGAGCTTCTGGAGGTTCTGAAGGCCCTGGTTGAATCCCTGCTTCTGGCACCACATCTTCTCCAGCCTCCTCATTGTCTGACTCGAGTGCCAGCTGCACAGGCTGCTGGCGCAGCACCACACCAGCCTCCTCGCTGTCGGAATCAGCTACTAGCTGCACAGGCCGCTGACGGGCCACAACAGCTTCGCTAGGAAGCAGGATTTCCTGCTTTCTAGCAAAGCTATACCGCACAGCACAGCTGATTGTCGGAAATACAAATTCAGAGGAACCAATAGCTTTTTTTTAAACTACCGGTTTGCCCAAACCTGTAGCTTTTTTTTTACTACCATTCCCAGTAGTTTTTTATCACTACCGGTTCGCCCGGAGCGAACTGGTAACATTTCAATCCTGTCTGTGTTGATAATAACTTCTCAGAATAAATGGAACAACTTACCTGCAGAAGTTGTGAATGCTCCAATGTTGGAAATTTTTAAGAAGATGTTGGATGAGCATTTGTCTGAAGTAGTGTAGTGTTTCCTGCCTGGGCAGGTGGTTGGACTAGAAGACCTCCAAGGTCCCTTCCAACTCTGTTATTTTATTTCTATTTCTAATAATTCCTCATTTATTTCTACTGCCGTTTGCATAAGGGCTGGTCAGAAACTCTTTTTCAGGTTGATTTCTCAGCTGCCTTCCTGGCCCACCCTCACTTCTCTCCCCCCTCTCCCCAACTCAAGAAATAGCCAAGCCAAACTGACCGACTTTTAAGACCAACTTGTAGTCATCCTTCTAAGTCCGGCTTCTCCCCGGCATCTCTACAATCTCATTATCTCTAGCCATAAAAAGAGTAATGTATGGAGAGCTGTTTAAGGGCAGGAGAAATCTGCCTCTACTCTCTTTTTCCTTGCAAGGTAATAAGCCCATCTATTTAAATTTATGTCCCTAGAAATGGAAATCGTCAAGAGCTGCTCCTGGGATTTTCCAAAGACAAAACAAGGAGTTCCAATTTCGGCCAGAATAAAGGTTGCGTGAGGAAGAGAGGGGCGGTAGCGAGCTTTGCCGAAAGGAATGTGTGGCTTTTAGAGATGGGATAATTTGGAAGCAGGATGGGTGGGCTTTCTTGCCATCTTATTCTTATTCTGCCTTTCACAAGTTTGCAAGCATTCAGGCCACGCAACTTCAGCCAGCTTTCCCATCAGCAAACGCTGAAGTGTGAGACCAGCTGGGAAAGCGAGATGGTCATAAAACAAGATGCACAATTTCAGAGATCATTTCGGGAAAGTAGAAAGTCATTGCAATTGCCAAAACCAAAAATTGGTGTTCCCAATTGCAATGGACGGCTGTGAAAGTTGGACCATAAGGAAGGCTGAGAAGGCCAAAGGATGGAGGCCTTTGAACTCTGGTGCTGGAGAAGACTCCTAAGAGTCCCTTGGACTGCAAGGCCATCCAACCGGTCAGTCCTAGAGGAGATCAACCCTGACTGCTCTCTAGAAGGCCAGATCCTGAAGAGGAAACTCAAATCCTTTGGCCACCTAAGGAGAAGGAAGGACTCCCTGGAGAAGAGCCCAATGCTGGGAACGATGGAGGGCAAAAGAAGACGAAGGGGATGGCAGAGAAGGAGGTGGCTGGATGGAGTCACTGAAGCAGCCGGCGTGAGCTTAAATGGACTCCAGAGGATGGTAGAGGACAGGGAAGCCTTGAGGAACATGGGCCATGGGGTCACAATGGGCCAGACACGACTTCACAACTAACAACAGCAGCAACAACAACAACAACAGAAAGTCATTGCTGCATTGGGAATCCTGAACATCTTAGCCAGCTGGGGAATTCTGGGAGTTGAAGTCCACCTGTCTTAAAATCACCAAGATTGAGAAACACTGGTCTAAGACTAAAAAAAAAAAAAATAACAATGAAGAAAAGATGTGGGCAGCAGCTGTGAAGAATACGAATAACAGTGCTGGAAGGGACCTTGGAGGTCTTCTAGTCCAACCCTGAATCTCAGTGACTCAGATTCAACTGAGCTTTGGAGCCTCCAGCTCTCAGCCCAAGCTACCTTGCTTTGAAGATTTTAGAGGAAATGCAGGGTTTAAATCTGGAAAATAAGTGTTCCACAGGACAGGAGCAACCTATCTTATTGACACATATCACAAATTCTAGGACAGCTGTCAGTATTTATGCCCTGGCCTGGCTTGTGCCCATATACTCCTTTAAATAAGAAATGGCTAGGTAAAGGTAAAGGTTCCTCTCGCACCTATGTGCTAGTTGTTCCTGACTCTAGGGGGCAGTGCTCATCTCCGTTTCTAAGCCAAAGAGCCAACGCTGTCCGAAGACGTCTCCGTGGTCATGTGGCCGGCATGACTCAACGCCAAAGGCGCACGGAACGCTGTTACCTTCCCACCAAAAGCGGTCCCTATTTTTCTACTTGCATTTTTTTTAATGCTTTCGAACTGCTAGGTTGGCAGAAGCTGGGACAAGTCACGGGAGCTCACCCCATTACGCGACACTAGGGATTCAAACTGCTGAACTGTCGACCCTTTCGATTGACAAGCTCAGCGTCTTAGCCCCTGAGCCACCGCATCCCTATAAGAAATGGCTACCTAACCACTATTACATTTCTACATGCCCCTGATGTAGAATTACCCTTATAAAGAGTTAATGCAGGACCCACAATGCCCTTGAGTTCAGTTTCTTCCAATAGCCGCTGCTGAACGCACCCAAAAAAGCAATATATCCAGCCACATGATTTAAAATACAGTCCTTCCTCACCCCAAAAAAAAAAGGGGGGGGATTTGCCCAAAACGTTAAGTCCTCAAGAGAGTTTTATTGGCTCCAAGCACGATGCGGGTGGTGGCTTTCTGCCACAAAATCTGATTAATTTTTGGTCTGGTGGTCTGAAAACAATATGGCAAATAAAAGACACTAGGCAGTCCAAACACCCCCAGAGCTGGTAAAAATCCTGCCATGGAGGCCTCCGCCCCCTCCCCACCAGCTATTCGTTGTAATGCTTGCGCCATTTGGCCGCGGATCGGATCATGGCGGCCGCCACGCCCATCATGCCAATTGTTCCCACAGCAATGGCTTCAGTGACCTGCAAGGAAGGATAGAGAAGGGATGAAAAGTGCATCACGCACGGCTGCGCCCATTTTACAGACGGTGGCTGCGGGAAGACTGAGGTGCGCCTAAAGGGCTACGTGCTGGGAAAAAAAAAACCCCAGACCAATCAGGAATTATCTGTGTTCTTTTCACCGCAGAAGTACCAAAGAATAATGCCCCCTCCCTCTGGAACATCATCCTTCTGGGAATTAGGGTAGGGTAGGACAAGAAGCAACGGGTGGAAACTAATCAAGGAGAGAAGCAACTTAGAACTAAGGAGAAATTTCCTGACAGTGAGAACAATTAATCAGTGGAACAACTTGCCTCCAGGAGTTGTGAATGCTCCAACACTGGAAGTTTTTAAGAAGATGTTGGATAACCATTTGTCTGAAGTAGTGTAGGGTTTCCTGCCTAAGCAGGGGGTTGGACTAGAAGACCTCCAAGGTCCCTTCCAACTCTGTTTATTCTTATATTCTAGTCTAGTCTAGTCTATTTTCTATTCTATTCTATTCTATTCTATTCTATTCTACTCTACTCTACTCTACTCTACTCTACTCTACTCCACTCCACTCCACTCCACTCCACTCCACTCCACTCCACTCCTCTCTCCTCTCCTCTCCTCCACTCCTCTCCTCTTCCCTCTCCTCTCCTCTCTTACTCTCCTCTCCTCTACTCCTCTATTCTACCCTACTCCTCTACTCTACTCCTCTACTCTACTCTCTCTGCTCTACTCTAGTCTATTCCTCTACTCTACTCTACTCTACCCTACTCTAGTCTACTACTCTACTCTACTCTACTCTTCTACTCTACTTTACTCTACTCTACTCTATTCTATTCTACTATACTCTACTCTGCTCTACTCTAGTCTACTCCTCTCCTCTCCTCTCCTCTCCTCTCCTCTCCTCTCCTCCACTCCACTCCTCTTCTCTCCTCTCCTCCACTCCTCTCCTCTCCTCTTCCCTCTCCTCTCCTCTCTTACTCTCCTCTCCTCTACTCCTCTATTCTACTCTACTCCTCTACTCTACTCCTCTACTCTACTCTCTCTGCTCTACTCTAGTCTATTCCTCTACTCTACTCTACTCTACTCTACCCTACTCTACTCTACTCTAGCCTACTACTCTACTCTACTCTTCTACTCTACTTTACTCTACTCTACTCTATTCTATTCTACTATACTCTACTCTGCTCTACTCTAGTCTACTCCTCTACTCTACTCTACTCTACTCTACTCTATTCTATTCTATTCTATTCTATTCTATTCTATTCTATTCTATTCTATTTAGACTGGCCCCCACTCAGGCCTTGAAGACCTGGTTCTGCCAGTGGGCCTGGGGTATCCAGAGAAGGATTGAGCCCATTAAATGGCTGGTATGAATATCTATTGGGTGGGTGGGTTGTTTTATTATTTTTATTATTTATTATTTTTATTCCTTTTATATTGTGCTTTTATGTCCTGTAAGCCACCTTGAGTCGCCATGTGCGAGTAGCCGGCGATATAACATTTCTAAACAAACAAATTCCCTTAACGACTGCATGGTTTAACTCCAACAGGCAGGGATTCGCTTAACAACCAGGCCGAAAGAGGTGGTAAAAATCAGGCTCTACTCGTTTTAACAACATTCCTCGCTTAGCAACAGAAATTCTGGTCCCCGTTGAGGCTGTAAAATCAGAATAAATAGAACAACAGAGTTGGAAGGGACCTTGGAGGTCTTCTAGTCCAACCCCCTGCTCGAGGACGACCTATACACATTTGCTCCTCGTACCTGATCACTCATCGCGATGCCATATCGCAACTCCATGACAAAGTGTTCGCAGTTGTGACTGGTCAGATTGTAGGGCATCTCTTTGCCCACCAGCTCTTCTGCCCGCTCGAGGGTCTTAGTTAGGGGCAGAGGGGGATACGTATGGTCGTGTTTGTTGTTCACTCGGTATTGGTCATTCCGCACCACCGTTTCCAGCCAATCTTTCTTCACATACGCTCGGTCGGACAAGACCGCCAGGACGCTGGCAGCCCCGTTCGCAAGTCGGTCACCTGCCGGAAAGAAGGAAAGGGAAGAAGGTTGAATTTCCGCTACCGGTTCTCTAGAACCTGTCAGAATCTGCTGGATCCGCCTGCTACCACCTATAGCCTCCCACCGACCAGTACGCTCCCATAGAGAGGGGCTCCTCCGGGTGCCGTCGGCCAAACAATGTCGACTGGCGGCCCTCAGGGGGAGAGCCTTCTCTGTGGGGGCACCTACCATCTGGAACGAGCTCCCCCCGGAGATACAGAGGATCCCGGATCTGCGTACCTTCCGTCGCGCGCTTAAGACCTTTCTATTTCACCAAGCCGGCCTGACCTAAGTCTTTCCCCTTTTAAATGGAAATTTTAAATCTGGTTTTAAATTATTGGGGTTTTAAATTTGTTCAGCCAAATTATTTAATTCGTTTTAATCTATTTTAAATTTTGTATTTATATGTTTTATTCTATGGCTGTTCACCGCCCTGAGTCCTTCGGGAGTAGGGCGGTATACAAATTCAATAAAATAAAATAAAATAAAATAAAATAAAATAAATTTCACCCCTGATTTAAAGATAATTTAATTTTTAATTAAGTCAATTTATATGCCACCCTTCTCCGAAGACTCAGGGCGGCTCACAATACATTTTAAAAAAATCATTATAAAAAAAAAACATTTAAAAATTAAAAACATTAAAAACTCATTCTGATATAACAAGATATATAACAAGATATAACAATATACGGAGACGTGTTGGACTGCAAGCTATCTAACTAAACCCCTTTTTCATCTAGGGCTAATGCAGTGTGAAGTAACCAGGCTGAGCTGCAAACAAGGCCAGGCAAAATTATACGGAGAAGTGAATTAAACGTGAAGGAGAAAACGGTCCTTCGGCTGCCGCACAGCGCACACTTTAATTCGGTTAGTGGATTAACCCATTTTTCCGTGCTTTCACAATACGTTGAAATGGAAACTAAGGAGCGCTGGCACCGAGCCATCTCCCCTTGGTGAGAAGGCAGTCACCGGGTCTCTAACTAACCTAGTTAAAGCCTGTGGGGGGGCAAACTCCACCCCCTGAGAGCTCAGCATCCCGTGTGTCCGTGCCATGGGTGCCCCACTGAGATAATGATGGTTATTTATTATCTGATCTGCCGGTGGAGTCCCCAACACCCTCATGCTGGGCCTGGTTTGGTTTCCATGGAAACTCACATTCGGGGGCTAAATGGACAACCTTGCCCTCTCCGACATAGATACCCCAGTGTTGATAGCAAGAACGGAAAATCTCAATCAGGTCTCCCGGTTTAATTTCTTCCTGTAGGACGGGAAAGAAACAACAGTAACAGAGTCGGAAGGGAGCTTGGAGGTCATCTAGTCCAACCCCCTGCTCATGCAGGAGGCCTGTACTAGGGATTCAAACCACCGGACTGCTGACCTTTCTGATCGACAAGCTCAGTGTCTATATATCGTCTTGGTCAAATGGTTGCCCCACTCTATTTTTGAAAACCTCCAGCGATGGACCACCCACAAACTATTCCATTGATTAATTGTTCTCACTGTCCGGAAATTTCTCCTTACTTCTAGGGTGGGGTCTCTCTAAACTAAGATCATGGCATCCGGCCCTCTCAATTCCTGGCAAATCGATGGGGAAAAAATGGAGGTAGAGGCAGATTTTATTTTCCTGGGCTCCAAGATCACCGCAGATGGGGAAAAACTGCAGCCAAGAAATTAAAAGAGGCTTGCTCCTGGGGAGAAAAGCCATGGCAAATCTAGACAGCATCCTAAAAAGCAGAGACATCACCCTGTCAACAAAAGTGCGTATAGCCAAGGCTCTGGTTTTCCCAATTGCAACGGATGGCTGTGAAAGTTGGACCATAAGGAAGGCTGAGAAGGCCAAAGGATGGAGGCCTTTGAACTCTGGGGCTGGAGAAGACTCCTAAGAGTCCCTTGGACTGCAAGGCCATCCAACCGGTCGGTCCTAGAGGAGATCACCCCTGACTGCTCTTTAGAAGGCCAGATCCTGAAGAGGAAACTCAAATCCTTTGGCCACCTAAGGAGAAGGAAGGACTCCCTGGAGAAGAGCCGAATGCTGGGAACGATGGAGGACAAAAGAAGAAGAAGGGGATGGCAGAGAAGGAGGTGGCTGGATGGAGTCACTGAAGCAGTCGGCATGAGCTTCAATGGACTCCGGAGGATGGTAGAGGACAGGAAGGCCTGGAGGAACATCATCCATGGAGTCGCGATGGGTCGGACACGACTTCGCGACTAACAACAACAACTCTCTTTGATAACTTTCCACCTGTTACTTCTCTTCCTGCCCTCTGGTGCTGTGGAGAATAGGTTGATCCCTTCTTCCATGTGGCAGCCCCTCAAGCTATCAGGTCCTCCCTCATCCTTCTCTTCCATAGGCTAAACCTAGCTAGCTAGCTCCCTCAACCAAAACGTACCAGACACATCAAAAAATGGTGGCCTTTGGACCATCTCCTAACCTCAAAAAATGAGATCAAGGTCAACCTTGAAAGGGTGATGTGTGTTTGGCTGGTCCATCTCTGGTCTAGGATCTGTTTACAAAGCTTTATTCCATCTTGAATAAATAAATAAATATCTTTTTATTCAAGGCAACCTACATTATCCATATGTGTCCCAGGGTAGCTTTACTTGCAAGTTACACTGCACTTCTTTTTTTTAATAAGTTTTTTTATTTTTCAATTGTCAAAATATAAACATTCCATCTGTCCTTAAGCAGTGTGTCATCTGGGTACAGCTATCTCCGTGCAGCGTCCTTCAACATTTGCAACATCCTTCACATTAATATTGCTTCTCTAAATTTAAGATTATAATAAACAATTAAACATTACAAAGCTCTTCATTTTCTTCTTAACGTACCTTCTAATGGTAGTACGATAATAACATTAAACATAGTTATTCTTGTCATTCGAATACTAACAATTGTCATCTTATTTATATCTCTATCGTAATATATTTTCTACTTTTCTTTGATCATCTTCATTTCCAGTTTCCTTTTTTATTCTCTAACCATTGATAAAATACTTCCCATGTCATATAATATTCAGTTTGTTCTCTCTCCTTAATTGCTAGTGTTAATCTGTTCGTTTCTGCGCATTCTACTGTTTTCCTAATCACCTTCTCATCAATAGGAATCTCCTCCCTTTTCCAATGCAGTGCAAATAGGAATCTCTTCACTTTTCCAATGCAGTGCAAAGCTGCAGTTAATACATGAATAATTAAATATGCGTTCTCTTTATTATAAGTTTCAGGTACACTGCACCCATTTTGACGGGGTTTACTCAGCAGTAAGTACAAAAACACACAAAACGCTTGCGGACGTATCTCTTGAAAGTACTGTTGAAAATCCTAGCTTGCGGAGTCAAGCCTTGACTCCCTTGAGTGTGGCCCAGACAGTCTCCCATGATTTTATTTTTATTTTATTTATTCCATTTCTATAGCTACCCATTCAATCAATTGACTCTGGGCTACTAAACCACATAAAAAGCATCCAGAAAGAAAATACATACACAACAGCCAAGTATTGAAATTTTGATGGGGAACAATATTAAATACGTCTCCTGATGCTCCATCGGGGGAAATGACAAAGAAGGGAGACATGATATTGGGGCTCAGGCACATCAAAGGAAGTCATAGGGAAGGTGGTAAGCAATCTTCTAAGTAATTTGGATTAGAGATAATGATCAGAAATTGCAAATAGAATGGGATGGGATGGGATGGGATGGGATGGGATGGGATGGGAATAGGGAATTAGAATAGAAATAGAGGGATAGGATAGGATAGGATAGGATAGGATAGGATAGGATAGGATAGGATAGGATAGGATAGGATAGGATAGGATAGGACAGGACAGGACAGAACAGAACAGAACAGAACAGAACAGAACAGAACAGAATAGAATAGAATTTAGAATAACAGAGTTGGAAGGGACCTTGGAGGTCTTCTAGTCCAACTCTCTGCTTAGGCAGGAAACCCTACACCACTTCAGACAAATGGTTATCCAGCATCTTCTTAAAAACTTCCAGTGTTGGAGCACCCACAATTTCTGGTGGCAAGCTGTTCCACTGGTTAATTGTTCACACTGTCAGGAAATTTCCCCTTAGTTCTAAGTTGCTTCTCTCCTTGCTTAGTTTCCACCCATTGCTTCTTGTCCTGCCTTCAGAGATATTGGAAGACTGCTATCATGTCTCCCCTCAGTCCTTCTTTTCATTAAACTAGAATTAGAAATACATAGATTTTGTTTCAATGGAAGAGGACTATTGATTTCCTGATGGAACGCTCCGTATTTATAGAGGTAGTAAGTCCTGCAACCCTTAGAATCTTCTAAAAAGAGGCTGGACAACCAACCTTCATTGGGTGATTGACTTGGTCTTCCTTCAGAAGATGGAAATGTGGCCAGCGGTCGATTCCAATTCCATCATTCTTTGACTCTATGCCTGGAGAACGACCTATTTTGGAAGCACGGACCATGTCATGACCATGCAAGGCCAACTTTGGTCTTCAGTCTGGCTCTGGCTCTCTATCTTCAGCCACAGATTCTGCAGCACCAACATGCCCAGAAGAGCAAGTCTAATGTCTCCTAACCCCAAGACACCGACTCAGACGCTGATGGCTCCGAGAAGATGGGTAACATCTCCAGTAAATTGTTTTCTGGGCAAGATAATGAAATAGATGGTCCAAGAGAGGGCATGGCTCATTGGCTGGCGGGGATCCTGAGCGCAATCATTCCACGTTACCCCATTTTGTTGCAGTTCCCACTGTGTTGTATTGACTTATCCAAGCACCTCTCAATGGGGAAGCAAGCAAACCTCTTTCTGCAGATATCACCGCGCGGCAAACCCTGTTATCTGCCTTTAAAATCAAATCAACGGCTTTTAAAAGGAGCATTCACAAATGCTTATAGCCCTGGGGATGTGAGAGAGACAAGGTCCCCTTGAAAAGGACTCTTAATTTAGTCAAGGCAGGTTTGTTTCAGCACCAGAGATCTGGAAACTGTCAAATAACAAGTGGTGATGGTGTTTTTGGGAGGGGGGGGAGTTGTGGCCTGTTGGCTGCCAGCTCCTCCAGCAGACAAATCAAAGGAGGAGGAGGAGGAGGGGTGGGAGTCAGGGTCAGCATCGAGGCAACCTGAGAGCTCCGAGGGGGAAGAGGGAGTGGAGCTGGCAGAGAAAGAGAGTGTGTGTTGTGGTCCACCAGCAGCCTGTGGAGCTAGCAGCGGAGTCAGACAGTGAGGAGGCTGGGGAGGACCATGGGCCAGTCCTGGAGTCTGGGGAAGGCCCGGACAAGGGGTCTGCGTCGGGGGCCAGGGCCATCTGGGAGTGATGCGCGGACTCCGGAGGCGGATAGCAGAGAGGCAGAGGAACAGGAGGAGCCTGTTCCTAGTGCATGCATGCACAGAGCTGCCAGAAGGCAGGAGCAGCTAAAGCAAAAGGGACAACTCAGGAGTAAGGCCAGGAGATGATTGGCCCCTCCCATAAGGCTTAAAAGAGCAGCAAAGGCTCTTGGGCTCTTTGTAGGAAAGCAGCGTTGCTAAATCTGTTTTCTAGTCGGTGTCTCTTGTTTATGAACTTCATGGGGCTTTGCCAAGAAAGGCCTTTGGCAGGGTGCCAAAGAAGATAAAGGTTTGTGATAAACCCGAAGGACTTTTTCTGAAGGACTTGTTTTGGAATTAATTTGGACTAAGCTGGGAATGAAGTAATTCTCAGCTGTTATAATAAAATAGTTTTGTTTGAGACTAATTGTGTCCTGTAATGACTAAGTGAGCCTAGGTCACAACAGAGAGACAGAGGCGTAGCCTGGGCTGTCCATCAGCCCTCAGATGGAGAGTCAACAGCCTACAGGTCTGGAGGAGGCTGATAAGGAAGAGGAGGAACAGCTGGATCCTGTGCCTGACGCGTGGATGTGCAGAGGTAGAGGAGAGGTGAGCAGTGGAAATCTATGGGCCGGTCCTTGGGATGGAAGAGCCACTGCTGCTAGCGAAGCCCCACTCTAGCTCTGGGGATAAAAGGCAGGGGGTGGAGATGAATAAATGTGGCAGAATACAGAATAACGTCAGAAACTGGTTACTTCCTGGTTAAAACCAGGAAGTAACGATATCCAGGCAGGTGGGTGGAGCCTCGCACTACTGCCGCTACCAGTTCACCAAACCATGCGCAGCCGCCGCTACCAGTTTGCCGAACTACGCTCTGCCACCTGTACCGTGAGCTGGACAGAACCGGCAGGATTTCACGACTGGGAAGCCGGATTCGCTTAACAACCATGTTACTAACTGTACAACTGCAGCGATTCACTTAACAACGGTGGCAAGAAAGGTCGTAAAATGGAGCAAAAAAGATAGTTTAGGCAAATGGACACGTGAGGCTGAGTTGTGATTATAAGTTGAGGACTATCTGTATTCTTTATTCTTAGAGCCGCTCAGCTGCCTTGAAAGCTCTCCCAGAGTTGTAAAGGAGAATAAGACATTTTTTAAAAAAATATTTAATACTAAATAGCAATGTTCTGGCCCATTTGGGGCCTTCTGCAGCTCAACTTCTGGCTGCAAATCAAATTCTGGATTTGCTTGCCAGATTACCACTTCCTGAAACTCAAGTGGACGGCATATTTCAAGAAGAAGAAAGTGGGGAGGGGGGGAAACAGTTGTTAGCAATCCGAACAATCTGATTTTTTTTTTGGAGTAAGCACAGATGAAATACAGGTAGTCCTCGATTTACAACAGCTCATTTAGTGGCCGTTCAAAGTTACAACGGCGCTGAAAAAAGCAACTTAGGACCAGTAGTGGGTTTCAATTTAGTTTGCTACCGGTTCGCTCGTGCGTGTGTCCAGGCGGTTGGGAGGAGCCTCCCACCGCCACTACCAGTTTGCCCAAACTGGGATGAACCAATAGCAACCCACCACTGCTTAGGACCGTTTTTCGCAGTTACAACCTTTGCACCATCCCCATGATCACATGCAGAGGTGGGCTTCACATACTGTAGCAACCGGTTTGGCCATCACCGTAAATAGGAGCTCACATGCGTGCTTGCATCACAAAACAAGGCAATTCATTCGTTCGCACACTCCGTCCGCATATGCGTGCAACGTCGAACAACACGGCAATTCACTCGCGAACACCGTCCACGCATGTGTGCAGCGTCAAAAACACAGCGATATAGGATGGGATTGCCCCAGGCGGGTGGGCCCCCTACCTCTACCCACAGGTCGCCACTACCATTTCGCCCAAACCGGCTGAATACCACCTCTGATCACGTGATCAAAATTGAGATGGCAACTGGTTCATATTTATGACCGCTGCAGCGTCCCAGAGAAGGTCATGTGATCCCCTTTTGCGACCTTCTGACAAGCAAAGTCAACGGGGGAAGCCACTTAATGACCGTGTTGCTAACTTATCAACCTGCAGTAATTCGCTTAACAACGGTGGTAAAAAAAGTCGTAAAATGAGGCAAAGCTCCCTTGGCAAATGTCTCGCTTAGCATAACATAAATTTTAGGCTCAACTGTGGTCGTAAGTCAGGGACTACCTTCATGGCTTTTTTCTGACCACTAGGAAACAATCTGCAAAGGACAGATGACCTCACTTGGCTCAAGACCATTTTTAGCCAGTTGTTGGTTATATTTTTCAGACATTAGCATGTCTCTTCCATAGAGTGGGGTCCCAAGGGTTAAATATTTCCTCCCTGTTACTAAAACGCGTTTGCAAATGGATCACAGAAAGCAAAATAAAAAATAAAAAATCCTCCCCGATGCATGCTAGGCTGACCAGCGCCATAGATTCTTTAATTGGTACATGCATCATAAAAATTGATCCATCGATTAGCTGGTGATATTTCAGAACTCTTTGTAAATAAAAACAGCGGTGTTGGTTTAATTTTAGATCTATTTTGCAGGCTGGCATGGAAGCCTTCCCTTCTGCCAAAAGGGCAGGTATAGCTGGCTTGCTCCATTTCGGGGCGCCCTCCGAAATTTATCCAAGGGAAAAAAGTCCCATTAAACTCAGAGATAATTACTTGCGAATAACGCCTATGAGATCGCGCCGTTTAGAGTAAAACTCATCGACTTAAATAGCAGGTCTTCATAAGTATGCAAGGGATTGCTCTGTTCAGACTGTCCTACATTTTTTTCCCCTGTAGGCAGTCCTCAACTAACGACCGTTTGTTTAGTGACTGAAGCTGCGACAGCATCGAAAAAAGTTGACCTACATCTGGTCCTCGTATTTATGACCCTCGCGGCATTCCTGTGGGTCACGTGATTTAAAATTTGGGTGCTTAGCAACCGGCATGCATTTAGGATGGTTTGCAGTGTCTGAGGGTTATGTCATCGTCATTTATGACTCTCCCCAGGTGGCTTTCCACAAAGGGAGGGGGGGAAGAGGGAAGGGAAGGGAAGGGAAGGGAAGGGAAGGGAAGGGAAGGGAAGGGAAGGGAAGGGAAGGGAAGGAAAGGAAAGGAAAGGAAAGGAAAGGAAAGGAAAGGAAAGGAAAGGAAAGGAAAGGAAAGGAAAGGAAAGGAAAGGTCAGGACAGGACAGGACAGGACAGGACAGGACAGGAAAGGAAAATAGAAAAAAGGAAAGGAAAGGAAAGGAAGATAGAAGAAAGGAAAGGAAAGGAAAGGAAAGGAAGATAGAAGAAAGGAAAGGAAAGGAAAGGAAGATAGAAGAAAGGAAAGGAAAAGAAGATAGAAGAAAGGAAAGGAAAGGAAGATAGAAAAAAGGAAAGGAAAGGAAAGGAAAGGAAAGGAAAGGAAAGGAAAGGAAAGGAAAGGAAAGGAAAGGAAAGGAAAGGAAAGGAAAGGAAAGGAAGATAGAGGAAAGGAAAGGAAAGGAAAGGAAGGGAAGGGAAAGGAAAGGAAAGGAAAGGAGAGGAAAGGAAAGGAAAGGAAAGGAAAAAGGAAGAGAGGAATGACTTTGTATTCTGCCCAACGTAGAGAGCACTGAATGAGGAAAGGCTCCTCTAACCAATACACCCCACTGCCACACAAATCCCAAACTTACAAATTCCCCCCCCCCTCGACATGTTTCACACGCAAGGCCACACACCTGTTCACTCACTTCCGGTCCATAACGTAGCTCCATAACAAAATTTTCACAGTTTTGGCTGCTCAGGCTGTACGGCATCTCCTTTCCGACCAATTCCTCCGTCTGCCACAGGATCTTGGAGAGGGGTAGTGGTGGGTGGGTCTCATCATGTTTATTATTCACTCGGTACCTGTCCTTCCGGACGACGTCTTCCAGCCAATCCTTCTTTACGCAAACTCTCTCGGATAAGATGGCCAAGGGGTTGGGAGAGCCATCGGCAAAATGTTCACCTGGGAAACAAGAAGAACGTCAAACCTGAAGCTGACCTGACCCGAAGCCATCTTGGAGCTTCAGTGCTGTCACGCCGGAGCTGAGAAGGGAATTGAGATAGTTGGGACTTTGTAGCCAAAACAAATACGGCATCCTTCACGGAATCCTCCAGGGAAAGATTGAAGACAAACGAGGTCCAGGCAGAAGAACATCATCATGGCTTCAAAACCTAAGGGACTGGTTTGGACAAAACTCAGCAGCACTTTTTTTGTGTGGCTGTTGATAAAAATAGGATTGCCAACACGATCGCCAACGTCCGATGATGGATATGGCACATGAAGAAGAAAAAGAGTCAAAGCAAAATACTTTCTCTTGAGAACCAAGGACATTCTCACACCTGGTGCCTGGAAGGAGGAGTAATTTTACCGGACGGAGTCGTGATTGGACCATGTGACTGATTGTTTTGAGAAAGTGAAAAACTGTTGCTTTTAATTAGGTAAAAACCGTGGGAACCCTCAGAGCCGGTTTTCACCAGATCTGTGCCAATATGATATTTCCAATAAAGCTAACCTTTGAGGAATCCAATTGCCTCAGAGCAGTGGTGAAATCCTACCGGTTCACACCAGTTCGGGCGAACCGGTAGCGCTAAAAGCTACCGAACCAGTATTGCCAACAATCAGCTGTGCCGCACGATTTATATTCGCTAGAATCTAAATTTATACTCACGAATCTAAATCGTGCGGCACAGCTTTCA
>JAKOOJ010000036.1:137500-165000 GCA_022577455.1 Arizona elegans
CTGAAATTTAGATCGGAAACCCCCTCAGGGCTGAGACTGGTCTTTTTGTCTGTGCAAAGTTCATAAATATAGATAGCAAGGGATCCCTTTCCTTCTCTCCCTGGCCCTATGTTTCTAGAGAAAAGAATTCCTGCTTGGGTGGAAGTATTAGGAATCCTGGCCCATCACTCTGTGCCACAGACACTTTTTGGACTGTGTTTCTTGGCAAGTTTCAGATGGGAGGACTTCAACACCCAAAAAAATTCCCCAGCCAGCATGCTTTAAGATGGGTGGATTGCAGGGGTGAGATCCAGCAGGTTCTGACAGGTTCTGGAGAACCAGTAGCGGAAATTTTGAGTAGTTTGGAGAACCGGCAAATACCACCTCTGGCTGGCCCCAGGGTTGGGTAGGAATAGAGATTTTGCAGTATCTTTCTGCCAGGAGTGGGGAGGGAATGGGGATTTTGCACTATCCTTCCCCTGCCATGCCCACCAAGCCATGCCACGCCCACCAAGCCACACCACGCCCACCAAGCCACAGCCACAGAACCAACCAGTAGGAAAAAAAAATTGAATTCCACCACTGGTAGGTTGCAATTCCCAGAATCCCCCAGCCAGCATGCTTTAAGATGGGTGCACTACAACCCTCACAACAGGAGGGAGGGAGGGAGGGAGGGAGGAAGGGAGGGAGGGAAGGAAGGAAGGAAGGAAGGAAGGAAGGAAGGAAGGAAGGAAGAAAGAAAGAAGAAAAGACCTGGAGGGAAGGAGAGAGGGAGGGAGAGAGAGAGGGGAGGAAGGAAGGAAGGAAGGAAGGAAGGAAGGAAGGAAGGAAGGAAGGAAGAAAGAAAGAAAGAAAGAAAGAAAGAAAGAAAGAAAGAAAGAAAGAAAGAGAGAGAGAAGAAAAGACCTGGAGGGAAGGAGGGAGGGAGGGAGGGAGGAAGGAAGAAAAGACCTGGAGGGAGGGAGGGAGGGAGGGAGGAAGGGAGGGAGGGAGGGAGGGAGGGAGGAAGGAAGGAAGGAAGGAAGGAAGGAAGGAAGGAAGAAAGAAAGAAAGAAAGAAGAAAAGACCTAGAGGGAGGGAAGGAGGAGGAAGGAAGGAAGGAAAAAAAGGAAGAAGGAAAGAAGAAAAGATCTGGAGGGAGGGAAGGAACGAGGAGGGAAGGAAGGGAGGGAGGGAGGGAGGGAAGGAAGGAAGGAAGGAAGGAAGGAAGGAAGGAAGGAAGGAAGGAAGGAAGGAAGGAAGGAAGGAAGAAGAAAAGACCTGGAGGGAAGGAGAGAGGGAGGGAGAGAGAGAGGGGAGGAAGGAAGGAAGGAAGGAAGGAAGGAAGGAAGGAAGAAAGAAAGAAAGAAGAAAAGACCTGGAGGGAAGGAGGAAGGGAGGGAGGGGGAGAGAGGGGGGAGGGAGGAAGGAAGGAAGGAAGGAAGGAAGGAAGGAAGGAAGAAAGAAAGAAAGAAAGAAAGAAAGAAAGAAAGACCTAGAGGGAGGGAAGGAGGAAGGAAGGAAGGAAGGAAAAAAGGAAGAAGGAAAGAAGAAAAGATCTGGAGGGAAGGAAGGAGGGAGGGAGGGAGAGAGGGGAGGAAGGAAGGAAGGAAGGAAGGAAGAAAGAAAGAAGACCAGGAGGGAGGGAGGGAGGGAGGGAGGGAGGGAGGAAGTCATTGAAATTTGGCCATGTTGTCACTGAATCTCCAAAGTGGCCAATTGGAGCTGGGGGTTTCTGACTTATTTTTTTATGATAAGAACCCCAAGTCAAGAGAGAAGATCTGGACCATGAGAGGTCCCTAAAGCAAGGAAGAAAATATCCAAGACACACCCACGCCCCAAATGCACCCCACCTTGGTCTCGTGGCTGTCCCCGATCCAATTCACCCTAGACCCCAGCCTGGATCAAGCAGAGTGGAAGGGAAAGGGGAGCTACCCATCCAGCCACCTTCCCTTCCACCCATCCAGCCACCCCGCCAGTACCTGCAATGGGCGCTCACTTTTTTTCCTGTGGCAAATGAATTCACCTCCCATTTCCTACTTGGTGCTTAGAGTGACATAATAGGACAGGTGCTACCTCACCTGTTACCGAGTAACCAAGAAAGACTCTTGAGGTCTCTGCAGGTGAATGGGTTGGGGGAAGGCAGGGCTTTAGGGTTGAGAGGTATCTCAAGCTGTCTTCGTCCTGTCCCCCTCCCACAAAGTTTCTCAATTGGAGACTTTTTTTTTTTTAAATCAGGTGGTTAATTTGATGACAATGTTATGAGCCATGGTGGCACAGTGGTTAGAGTGCAGTACTGCAGGCTATTTCTGCTGACTGCCGGCTGACTGCAATTTGGCAGTTCGAATCTCGCCAGGCTCAAGGTTGACTCAGCCTTCTGTCCTTCTGAGGTGGGTTAAATGAGGACCCAGATTGTTGGGGGCAAGAGGCTGACTCTGTAGACCGCTTAGAGAGGACTGTAAAGCACTGTGAAGTGGTATATAAGTCTAAGTGCTATTGACCTTCTTTCTTTCTTTCTTTCTTTCTTTCTTTCTTTCTTCCTTCCTTCCTTCCTTCCTTCCTTCCTTCCTTCCTTCCTTCCTTCCTTCCTTCCTTCCTTCCTTCCTTCCTTCCCCCCCTCCTTCCCTCCCAATGGTTAAAATGCAGGATTGCAGACTAATTCTGCCCACTGCCAGCAGTTCAATCCTCACCGGCTCAAGGTTGACTCAGCCTTCCGTCCTTCCCAGGTGGGTAAAATGAGGACCCAGATTGTTGGGGGGCAAGAGGCTGACTCTGTAAACTGCTTAGAGAGGGCTGTAAAGCACTATGAAGCGGTATATAAGTCTATTGCTATTATTTTGTAGATTATTTGGAGATCCCTGGACAAAAGCTCCCAAAATCCAGATGGTCTTATGCCAGTGGCAAAATACAATCCCATTCTTCCTGTTTCCCTTTGCAGTTGGTAAGTGAATCACACCGTCGTTAAGCGAACCTGGCTGTCGGAAGCCAGCTGGGAACGTCACAAACTGTGATCACGTCAGCCCAGGACATTTTAATTTATTTGTTTATTATGAAATGTATTTGACATCCATCTCGCCTCTAACAACATCTGGACAAGCTTACAACATGTGGCAGCCGTGATAAATATACGGATAGTTTCCAAATCCCCAAATTTTAATCACGTAAACCGTGAGGAAGCTGCAATGGTTATAACTGCATGGATGAGTCACAAGTAGTCCCTTTTTTTTTTTAGTGCCATTGTAACTTCGAACGGTCACTAAATGAATGGTCGTAAGTCAAAGACTGCCTGTAGTAGACTGTGTGATTGTGACTAACAAGCACGGTTTCCCCAAGGGGAATGAGAAAGTTTCAAGGACTGCCAAGGAATTGCAGACAAACCCTTTGAGAGACTCGGAGCTAGTGAGTGAAGAGAGGTGATTTCTGATCCAAATACAAACCAAGCGAAACGAATTTATGTAAAAATTCAGGATAGAGCTGGAGGGGAACTCAGAGGTCTTCTAGTCCAACCCGCTGCTCAAGCAGGAGACTATACCGTTCCAGACAAATGGCTCTCCAGTCTCTTCTTAAAAATCTCTAGTTCTTCTCTGCACTTTTTCCCACTAGCAATAGCACTTAGACTTATATACCGCTTCACAGTGCATTTACAGCCCTCTCTAAGCAGTTTACAGAGTCAGCCTCTTGCCGCCAACAATCTGGGTCCTCATTTTACCCACCTCGGAAGGACAGAAGGCTGAGTCAACCTTGAACCTGGTGAGATTCGATCTGCCAAACTTCTGGCAGCCGGTGATCAGCAGAAATAGCCTGCAGTACTGCACTCTAACCACTGCATCACCGCGGCCCTAGGAGTAGGCTGCTGGGGGTTCGCAGGGATTCGGGAGAACCTCTAGCTAAGATTCTGTGCAGTTCGGAGAACCCCCAAATCCCACTCCTGGCTGGCCCTGCCCCGCCCACCTGGCCCGTTTTGGATGCAGGGAAGTGCAAGGCGTGCACGGAGGCTCAGGGAAGGCGAAAAATGGGCCTACTGGAAGTTCAGGAAACGATCCCGTTTCCAGCCTCCAGAGGGCCTCCGGAGCCTGGGGAGGTTGTTTTCACCTTCCTGGAGGCTTGAGAAAAGCCTCCAGAGCCCGGGGAGGGCAAAAAACGCCCCCCCCCGCCGCCGTGGTACAGGAGGCTGACTAGGCCATGCCCACCATGGCCACACCCACCATGGCCACGCCCATCCAGCAACCAGGCAGAGAACCCTTGCTAAAATTTTTGAAGCCCATCCCTGCGTGGCCCAAAGTGTAATGTCTCTGCAGGCATGGATTTGCACCATGCTTTTGCTCTGGACATCCGCGCCTTCGGTTAACACATTTCTGCCTAGATGGTGATTTGTTCACAAACCCCCTCACCCAAAACAGATGGGGAAATGGTATGAGCATTAATCTCTTGCTAGCTATAAAGCCCAGTAAGTAATGTCTTATTTATGAATTCATCTTTGAAGCCAGACACTTGAAAACAGCCTTGTCCTTTCTGTTCTCAAACAATAAAAACCCTCCAGGCATCTCACAAAGTTAATTTTTAAAAATGAAAGGGAGCTAGCAAGAGTGATAATGAACACATAAGCCCTATAATAACCTGAAATGCACTGTAAAATGGTACATCTTAAACAAGGTAGTGTTTTATTTAAAAAAAAAAATAGTGACAAGCTATAAGAGAGGAATGGAGCCAACTCCTTATTCCATTGGGGAATTTGAACTTGGGGGCCACGAATATTCACGTCCCCCCCCACTTCTCAGACCACATTTTGTAATCCCCCTTTTGAGGATGGATTTGAGAACAGGTTAAAAAACAAAAAAACCCAAATCATTTTTTCCCTTTTCCCTACGTCTACGCCAGCTGTTGGTGTATTAAAAGTTCCCATGGTTACGTGGGAAAATAAAACTAAATTCATGTTTTGGTGACCTCGTTTGCCATTTCTCTTCTTCTAATTCAGAAATCCAGTTTCACTGAGGTTTCTACTTTATAATAGCCAAGTTTTAAATTGCATGATTCAGAGCAGTGTTTTTCAACCTGAGCAACTGTCAGCCTCCTCTGGAACCACCTGTGCTCCGCCGAACAAACACCACACGCACACACTCAAAGGTGGAGCTATCCGGTTTAATCGTAGCTTACACGGTGGTCATACAGTAAGCGCTGAAGTTTTCTGATGAAAAACAAAGTCGGAGACGCCCGATTCCTCCACTTAACTGGCTTTATAGAACGCCCCCAAGCGCCCCTCCCTTGCTCAATTGTGCATTTAAAGTGACCGCGCTATTTAATCCTTCAGTTACTTCCGGATCACGATGTCCCTCACATTGAAGGGCGTTTGTTTCCTTTGACATCGTTTTATTGACCCTGCCCCCAGATTGCCTATCCCGTCCACCACCTGTAGCGTGCCCTGCTAAACGCTACAACACCCCCCTTCACCGTGTCTCTGTTCTTCTGGCTGTCACAGTCCCTGGGATCATGTGTCGAGGGAATGGCTGACACTCGACATGCGCCCCCCCCCCTACCAGGTCTCTTCCTGTAGGGACATAAAAACATTCGGTTATTCTCATTAAGTGGAAAAGTGTCCACCTGGTTTGTTTGGATATGTTTCATGGAATTGTTTTAGTAATCGTGGGGCATCTATATCCTTCGTTTTCACCCATGTTGCTTCTGATATAGGGTATCCCTTCCAATGTACGAAATACCTAAGCTTCCCATGATATATTTTGGAATCGAGGATCTTTTTAATTTCGTATGAATTTCCTGTCACAGGCCCTGGACGTGTTCCTGTCTCTCTTATTTTGGCTGCTGGTTTTAGGAGACTACTGTGGAATACTGGGTGTATTCTTCTCAGTAAGGGGGGTAGTTTTAAAGATACCGTTACGGGATTTATTATTTTGGTGATGGGAAAGGGACCTATATACTTTGGGCCTAATTTTTTACTGGGCATACGTAGATTGATATATTTTGTGGACAAATACACCTTTTCTCCTATTTTGAAGGGTAGGTTATCTCGTCTCCGTTTGTTTACTTGGGTTTTGTATGCTTCAGAAGCTTTTTCTAATGCATTTTTGATGTGTGGCCAACTCTGTTTAACCTTCTCTGTCCATTCTTTTGGACTATGGGAACTAGTCATTTGTACATCTAGATCGGGGATGGCTGGGAACTCTTTTCCAGAAACTACTAGGAAGGGTGTATAACCAGTACTGCTGTGCACGGTGTTATTATATGCTGATTCTGCGAAAGGTAAGAGTTCGCACCAGTCTGTTTGTTGGTATGACACATAAGAACGTAGATACCTTTCTACCATGGCATTGGCTCTTTCAGCGGCTCCGTTGGTATTTGGGTGGAACGCAGAGCTCAGTCCCTGTTCTGTTCCTAATTGTCCTAAAAACCGTCTCCAGAACCGGGTGGTAAATTGGGGACCTCTGTCTGAGATTATACGCTTGGGTGTGCCATGAAGTTGATATACATGTTGGACAAACAGTTTCGCTAGACGCCTTGCGGACGGTAGTCCTTTACAGGGGACAAAATGCACCTGTTTGGAAAACAGGTCAATAATAGTCCATATTACATTGTGTCCTTTGCTGGGAGGTAATTCGACTATGAAATCCATGGCTATATCTTCCCAAGGTCTCTGTGGTTCAGCCACCGACTGTAACAAACCGGACGGTTTCCCTGACAAGGGTTTAGCTCTTATACAGACGGGACAGCCTTGTACATATGTCTCTACCTGTTTTTGCATATGTGGCCACCAGAACTGTCTCCTCACTAGATGCAATGTTTTCACGAAACCGAAATGCCCTGCTGTTTTTACATCGTGGCATTGTCATAACACCTTATCCCTCAGTCCTTCGGGGATATATAATTTATCTCCTTTCCACATTAGTCCTCTTTTCTGTGTCACTATCTGGGGATTGGTCTTCAGCCAACTGTCTGTTGCTAATTTTTTCCTCAACTCCACTATCCAGGTTGTGGGGAGCGGGAATACGTCCCTTCCTTGCTTTCCTGTCTGTTTATAAGGTATTAAGGCTTGTGTTATCTCCTCTTTTTGGCTCTCAAATTGTGGCATGCGTGATAGGGCATCAGCTAAATAGTTCTTTCCCCCTGGTATCGCTTTCAGCTTGATGGTAAATCTGCGGAAATACTGCGCCCAACGTGCCTGTTTAGGGGACAGTTTACGAGGCGATTGAAGTGCCTCTAGATTTTTGTGATCCGTCCATACCTCAGATTCTACTTTAGTCCCTTCTAGCAAATGCCTCCACGTTTGCAAGGCCCATTTTATGGCATACGCCTCTTTTTCCCAAACCGTCCAATTCCGTTCTGTATCGGTTAGTTTTCGGGAGGTGTAGGCGCATGGTTGAAGAACCCCATGTTCATTTCTTTGTAGGAGAACACCCCCTACCGCCACATCACTTGCATCCGCCTGGATTACGAAGGGTTTTGAAGTGTTAGGATGTCTTAGTATGGGTTCATTAGCGAAGAGGGTTTTCAACGTGTCAAATGCACGTTGACATGATATCGTCCAATTTATTTTTTGTTGTGGGTTGCCTTTCCTGACTGCACTTTTTCTCGTCTTTAAGAGATCAGTCAACGGTAAAGCCACCTTAGCAAATGAGGGGATAAATCTTCTGTAAAAGTTTGCAAAGCCCAGAAAACTTTGTAATTGTTTTCGGGTCTTTGGAGCCTGCCATTCCAACACTGTTTTAACCTTATTTGGGTCCATTTCAATCCCTTTTCCTGAAATCCTAAACCCCAAGTAATCTATCTCTGTCTTGTGAAATTCACATTTCGATAGCTTTACATACAACTGAGCCTTCAACAACTTCAGTAATATTTGCCGTACCAGACGAATGTGTTCTTCTAGGGTATTGGAGTATATTAGAATATCGTCTAGATAAACGAGAACTCCACGATACAGGTGATCATAGAGTATACTATTGATAAACTGCATAAAAACTGCAGGGGCCCCCTGTAGACCAAATGGCATGACCCGGAACTTATAACTGCCCAAAGGGCAGTTAAATGTGGTCTTCCATTCATCACCCACTTTTACCCGGACCCTGTAATACGCTTCTCGGAGGTCCAACTTAGTAAAGATCTTCCCTGTCGTGAGAGTGGAAAGCAAATCCGTCATAAGGGGTAAGGGGTAAAGGGGTTCCATACAGACAGCGTTTAATCCCCGAAAATCAACACACAATCTTAGCCCTCCATCTTTCTTCTCCTTAAACAGAACTGGCGCCGCCATATGCGCATGACTGGGCGAGATAAAACCCCTGGCTAGGTTCTGATCTATATAACGCCGCAATTCCTCTAATTCAAGGGGAGTCATGGAATACATGCGAGGTTTAGGTAAACTAACACCTGGTTTTAACTCTATCGCACAGTCTGTAGGACGGTGGGGTGGAAGGGCCTCACATTCCTTCTCACTAAACACACGCCATAGATCTCTGTATACGTGTGGGACTTTTTCTAGACAGGACATCTCCTTCCCAGTCGCTCCTATATCTCTACTGTCTTCAGGTGGATCAGGGCCTACTGCCAAGCGTAATTTGCGAAAACCTCCTTCCCACCAAATGGTAGGTTTCCACTTATCTAACCATGATAGGCCTAGAATGATGGGTTCAATCATTTTTTCTACAACCACAAATCGTATTACTTCCCAATGATTCCCGATCTCAAGTGTCACAGGTTCTGTAACATGGGTAGCTGGTTGTCCTCCTAGCGTTGAACCATCCATTTGCTCAAAATAAATAGGTTTTTGCAATTTCACTATACGGAGTCCAAGACTGTCTGCTATCGCCCTCCGTAAAAGGCAACGGGTGCAACCGGTATCTACTAAGGCCCCTTGCTGTTCCAATCTACCCGACCCAGGGTGTTTTAGTGTCACCTGGATAACGAACGGTCGAATAGGATCACATACCATAGGATCCGTGTGTTCCGTTTCCTCCTCAATGTTCCCCTCCTCCGTCGGTGTTCGGATGATGTCAGGAGATCCACCATTGCCATCACGACCATTGGCCTCGCCACCTCTTGTTTGAGCCGCGATACGAGAGCGCTCCGATAGTCTGGAACGGAAACCCGCCCGCCTACCGGAACCTGATGCCTGGATGTCTGGGGCCCGGAGAGGCGGGAGTGGGCAATCAAGCGCTCTGTGGCCCTCCTGGTCACACCGGTAACATTGGAATGGTCTTCGTGAGGCAATACCACCTCTTACTCCTATAGGCATATATGTTCGAACGCCTCCCCGCCCTATTGGTGGCTTCTCCAACACTTTCCCTGGTGGGGTCACGGTGTCGCTTCGCATCCGGAACTCCTTCAGGCCTACATCCAATTCGACAGCCGCTTTATACCAGGCCGTTATGTAAGGACCAAGGCCCCTATACACGCAGGCCTGACATAGGTCTTTATCCAGCCCCTTATGGAAATGGTGAACTAATAAACGTTCGGGCCAGCCCCTCAACCGATTAGCCAAGGTACGGAATTCCTTTACATAGTCTTTAGCCGCTCGTCCATTTTGTTTTAGTGAAACTAGATCGCTTTCAACAATGGCCTGGGTGCTGGCATCGTCCTCAAATCGACTTTGTAACGCTTCCAGGAACAGTCCCAAACCTGCCAGTTCTCGAGCGTGCATGGTGTGTAAACTGGCCACCCAGTCAGCTGCCTCACCTGTCAAAACCGTCGTAACCGCTACTACTCTGGCCCACTGAGAGGAATAATAGTGCCCGTAAGCATCCATATAGCTGATCACCTGGCTTAGAAAGAGGGCTACACGGTCTGGATTCCCATCGAACGTGGCTTGTAAGGGAGGGAGACCCCATGGTATTTGTTGTACCCAAGGCCCTGGGGTCCAGGCAGGTGCTGGATCCCGTGCACGCCTGGACCGCTCTCCACCCCGAGGGGCTCTTCGTTCCAGTGAGCAGGACCGTCTAGCAGCAGGCTCACCTTCCCGGTCCTCACGATGCCCCTGACTAGGTGGCTGTCGTTGTGTACCCTGTATCCCCTCGCTTGACAAGGAACCTCTCCCCTGGGGAGCAGGGTCCTCATCCCGTCTGGCCCTATATCGACTATGGTCTACTCGCAGCTTTGGACTGGCCAAACGCACCCTGGATTCGGATATGCCGCCCGTTGATGCTCCCCCCCCACTCTGCCACATGTTTGACTGGTCTGCCCCAGGCGCCCAGGGCTGCCAAGAGGGGGCATCCCGGAAGCTAGCTTCCCCAAATCTCTCCCTCAACATATCCATGGTGGTTACACTGGGGCCAGAAGAATAATCCCATTCCCCCTCTTCCTCCTCCTCCATCCATTGCCTTTCCCGCCACCCTTGGAATTGAGGGGCTAGAGGGGGGTTAGCTGACGTCTGAAACCCCAACTTCCCTAGTGTAGCGGTACTTTGCCACCAATTTCCAGATGGTTTTCGAGCAGCTTCAGTCCCCAATGAATCCTGTCTTCCCTGCTTGTCTTCTGGGGGCGGGGGCGACACCACTCTCTGTTTGGGGCGTACCACTGGCTGTTCGCAACGCTCCTCTGTCTCCATGTTCTCCTCCTCCTCTGCCTCCAGCTCTGTCCCCAAGTCCAACACCGTGGCATCATCCATCACGCCCTCTGCCATCACAGCTGCTTGCAGTCCTCAGACAGAAGAATAAAGCGTCTCCAACTTTCTGTCAGCCTCCTCTGGAACCACCTGTGCTCCGCCGAACAAACACCACACGCACACACTCAAAGGTGGAGCTATCCGGTTTAATCGTAGCTTACACGGTGGTCATACAGTAAGCGCTGAAGTTTTCTGATGAAAAACAAAGTCGGAGACGCCCGATTCCTCCACTTAACTGGCTTTATAGAATGCCCCCAAGCGCCCCTCCCTTGCTCAATTGTGCATTTAAAGTGACCGCGCTATTTAATCCTTCAGTTACTTCCGGATCGCGCTGTCCCTCGCATTGAAGGGCGTTTGTTTCCTTTGACATCGTTTTATTGACCCTGCCCCCAGATTCCCTATCCCGTCCACCACCTGATATCACCGTGCCCTGCTAAACGCTACAACACCCCCCCTTCACCGTGTCTCTGTTCTTCTGGCTGTCACAGTCCCTGGGATCATGTGTCGAGGGAATGGCTGACACTCGACAGCAACTTTAAAATGTGTAGATTTTAACTTCCAGAATTCCCCAGCCAGCATGTTTTAAGATGGGTGGACTTCAACTCCCAGAATTCCCCAGCTAACAAGCCTGCTGGATTCTGGAAGTTGAAATCCAGATATTTTAAAATTATCAAGGTTGAGAAGCATTGATATAGAGGAAAAACGATAGGGAAAAAACACACCAGAAATAAATTATGAAACTGAAGATTATCATTAAAGCCAAAGAATAAGAGACACACTTGCTGAGTCTCCAGAGCTGGATTCAGACTGAAAATAACAAAACCTCGAGGGGGTTTTCAAATCTGCTTTCAAAAAGAGAGATGGGCTCAGATGCAAAATATTCAGACTGGAATATTTTCTTTATTCTGACTCCAGAGACAATCAGCATTTCGAAGCAAAATTTGGATAGAGTCATTCAAATGTGAAATCAGCTAATTATAAGTCTCTCTGTGGGTATGATGATGATTTATAGTAAGGATGATAGGATTTTGCAAGTAGGGGTGCAGACTAAGACACCCCCTCCCCCAAGGGAAGGGAGATGGGGGCTGTCCTGATGTTCTCGATAACCCTCGAGAAACCATAGCAGGATTTCCCACGCTCTCAATTTTTTCCCCCCATCTATAAATCTTTGCAGCTGGCACTGGACAAGAAATGAATGTTATTCTCAATCGAACATGTTCTCCGCCCAATATCCTGACCTTTTGCAAGATTTCTGGAGAATATTAGATTGGGAAATTGTTGGAACAACCTGGCAGAGAAGGGTGAGTGTCGAAATGGGTCTGCCTGGCATTTGGCTTTTAATTTTCACATCCTGCGATGTGGTTTTTGTCTCAGAGGCAGGTGCACAGAGCAGGCCAGCCAAGTCCAGAGAACAAAATAACAGGTTATTGAGGAACCCAAGGATAAAATTAAGCCTTGTCCTTTTGCCTTACAACAACGGGCTGTTGATAGAGAAAGCCATTGGAGTTGTGGAGAAGAGACATCTACAGGTAGTCCTCCACTTACGACCAGCAACAGACACAGCTGCTTTAATAAGTTGCAGACACAAAGAAGAGGGAGTCAAGCTATTCTCCAAAGCACCTGAGGGCAGGACAAGAAGCAATGGGTGGAAACTCATCAAGGAGAGAAGCAACTTAGAACTAAGGAGAAATTTCCTGACAGTGAGAACAATTAATCAGTGGAACAGTCTGCCACCAGAAGTTGTAAATGCTCCAACACTGGAAGTTTTTAAAGAAGAGGTTGGATACCCATTTGTCTGAAGTGGTGTAGGGTTTCCTGCCTAAGCAGGGGTTGGACTAGAAGACCTCCAAAGTCCCTTCCAATTCTGTTATTCTATTCTATTCTATTCTATTCTATTCTATTCTATTCTATTCTATTCTATTCTATTCTATTCTATTCTTGAGCAACTAAGAAAGCAACCTCCATATATCACTCAATAACTCTGGGTTACTGGTATCCAGTCGCTGCCCAGTTAGTGCAGTTTGGGAATTAAAATATTTACAACAGGTCAAATCTATATAGGGCATTTCTTCTCCATGGTTGGAGATATTGTTGGGGTGGCGGGGTGCTTACTCGTTGGCTCGTATTTCTAGTGTCTTTTGTTTTGATTTTCCATAAATCAACTTTTCTCTACGAGGTCCTTCAAAAGCTCATTTCTCACCGGGGCTTTTTCAAACAAGAGAGGATCACGCTGGAAATGTGATCCTGGTTAAGCCAGCTGGGAAGACACATCCAGCTGAAAGGATGTATCAGTCACAGAGAACTTAGCTGCTCAATGAACCTGGTTCACACAGCAGAGTTAATCCCCTGTCATCTTCTCAACCCAGAGGGTTCGATACTTTCACAGAACTGCCTTTTTTTTTTTTTAATCTGCCTTTGATCCTTGGCTGTGCTTCCATCCATCTCTGGATGACACTGACAGTTTTTTGTTTTTTTACAAGTAGGACATTTTGCCAATTAAAATCAGCTGAAAATGCAAGCAAAATCCCACTGGGTCAAACTCCTTGTCAGTCACTCAGAACAAGATCTGAGCTGTGTACTTAAAATTATTTCAGGCTGATTGTGGCTAATTGTGGCAGCCTTGGGACACTGCAAACCAGAGGTGGTATTGAGCTGGTTCAGACCAATTCGCCTGAACCGGTAGTGGAAATTGCCGCCCTGGTTTTTGAGGCTGGGTGCATGTGTGGAAGGAAGGCGTGCGCACGTACACCGAGCAGGGCTGCTGGGGGTTCGCTAGCTAAGATTCTGTGCAGTTCGGAGAAACCCCCAAATCCCACTCCTCGCTGGCCCCGCCCACCTTGCCCCGCCCCTCCCAGGAGTCGACACGTGGCCTGTTTTGGATGCAGGTAAGTACAGGGTGCGTGCGGAAGTTTGGGAAGGCCAGAAACAGGCCCGTTTCCAGCCTCCAGAGGGCCTCTGGAGTCTGGGGAGGCCGTTTTCGCCCTCCTGGAGGCTCGAGGAAAGCCTCCGGAGCCAGGGGAGGGCAAAAACACACCCCCGCCTCCAACCATGGTGCAGGAGGCCAACTAGGCCACACCCACCCAGCAACCAGGCAGAGAACCCCTTGCTAAAATTTTTGAAGCCCACCCCTGAATATAACATAAGTAACTCTCCCTTTCTACTTCTCAGGGAGGTAAAGGGAAGGTGGGAAGGGGTCAACACAGTCAGATTTGCAACGGCAGCCAAAAAAGCCAATGCAATCCTAAATTGCATTAACAGAGGGATACAATCAAGATCAAGGGAGGTACTAACACCACTCTGTAAAGCCTTAGTAAGACCACACCTAGTGTACTGCATCCAGTTTTGGTCACCACACTATAAAAAAAGATGTTGAGACTCTAGAAAGAGTGCAGAGAAGAGCAACCAGGATGATGAGGGGACTGGAGGCTAAAACATATGAAGAACGGTTGCAGGAACTGGGCCTGGCTGGTCTAGTGAAGAGAAGGACCAGGGGAGACAGGAGAGCATCTTCCAATATTTGAGGGGCTTCCCCAGAGAGGAGGAAGGGGGTCAAGCTATTTTCCAAAGAACCAGACAAGGAATAATGGATGGAAACTGATCAAGGAGAGATTCAACCTAGAAATAAGGAGGAATTTTCTGACAGTGAGAACCATCAACCCATGGAACAGAAGTTGCCTTCGGAAGTTGTGGGAGCTTCATCCCTGGAGGCTTCCAAGAAAAGACTGGACTGCCATCTGTCAGAAATGGTGTCATGTCTCCTGCTTGGGCAGGAGGTTGGACTAGATGACCTACAAGGTCCCATCCAACTCTATTCACCTGTTATCTTGCAAAGGTGCAATGGAAACGGCAGCCCCACTGTGTTCCAAATTAAACCCCCTCTTCTTAGATGCCTCTTTTTGTTTTCCTTGCAAAGTGATTGAAAGTGGCTCCTTCAGACCTTCCAGACTTAAGCCCTGTGACTAAGAACTGCGCCAAATCCCCAATAACACCCACCAAAAAGCGCCCACCCCCCACCCCCCGGTCATCATTCACGGCTCCTTCAAAAAAGCAACCAGGCTCAAAGCTCAAAAGCTTTTATTGGCATGCGTGTGCTTTTCCTCGTGTCGAGTATAAATCATATATGAAAAGAGTTTTGTTGTTGTTTTATTTAAAAAAAATAAAATAAAACCCCTTCTTTCACCCTTAGCATAAAAGAGGCAGATTTATTTTATTTTTTTTTTAATCACTGTTTTTGCACCGAAACGGGATGTCTCGTTATGCTCATTATACCTGTGATTAGAGGGCAGTGGGCACTTTTTTTCTTTTTTAATCACTGGTCTTTGCCCTGTATTTTCTCGCTATCAAATAAAAAGTGACTGACTCTGAAATGTTATTTTTTTGTTTCAAGGTTTTACCTCCTGTTGCCCTGCAGGGAACGGCGGAATTGTCTGAAATGCAAAAGAGAGAGAGGTGTGTGTGTGTGTTTGTGTGTGTTTGTGTGGCGCATGTATGTGTGTAATGTATATATCTGTATCAGGGATGGGTTTCAAAATCCATCGCTACTGGTTCGCTCCTAGGAGCGTGCGTGCTCGCTCCTGCGCTTCTGCATCCGGGCGGATGGGCGGAGCCTCCTACCGCCGCCGCTACCAGTTTGCCCGATCCAGGGCGAACTGGTAGCAACCTACCACTGATCTGTATGTATATGTATATGATATGTGTATGTAGTATGTGTATGTATACAGATATAGAGAGACAGAGAGACAGAGACAGATAAATATGGATAGATAGTTAGATGGTAGAGAGATATAGATATGTAGAGATAGATAGATAGTTAGATAGATAGATAGATAGATAGATAGATAGATAGATAGATAGATAGCAATAGATAGATAGATAAATAGGTAGGTAGGTAGGTAGGTAAGGTAGGTAGAGATAGATAGATAGATGATAGAGAGATATAGCGATAGATAGATAGAGAGAGAGAGAGAGAGAGAGAGAGAGAGAGAGAGAGATAAATAGGTAGGTAGGTAGGTAAGGTAGGTAGAGATAAGATAGATGATAGAGAGATATAGCGATAGATAGAGAGAGAGAGAGAGAGAGAGAGAGAGAGAGAGAGAGAGATAAATAGGTAGGTAGGTAGGTAAGGTAGGTAGAGATAAGATAGATGATAGAGAGATATAGCGATAGATAGCGATAGATAGATAGATAGATAGATAGATAGATAGATAGATAGCAATACGTAGATAGGTAGGTAAGTAGAGATAGCAATAGATAGTGATATATACATATAGATTTATAGATAGATAGATAGATATAGATAGATAGATAGATAGATACATAGATAGATAGATACATAGATAGATAGATGATAGAAATATATAGACAGACAGACAGATCAATGAGAGAAGATAGATAATAGATAGATAGATAGCAATAGGTAGGTAGGTAGGTAGGTAGAGATAGATAGATAGATAGATAGATAGATAGATAGATAGATAGATAGATAGATAGACAGGCAGACAGATAGATAGAAGATAGATAGCGATAGATAGGTAGGTAGGTAGAGATAGATAGCAATATAGATAGATAATGATAGATAGATAGATAGATAGATAGAAATAGATGGGAGAGAGAAGATAGACAGACAGATAGATGTATATGATATGTATGTGTGTATGTATGTAGGGTAAGTAAGGAATTTCACTTCAGCCACACTGGGGTGGAAAAAAATCAAGCAAGCTTTATTTATTTACTAAATTGATGTTAAATATAATTGTACTTAAATTAAATATACATTTGCATTTAAATTTATTCAAAAGGTGTACATAAGCCTCACGAGTAACAGTTCTCCGGGGCTAAATAACTAATAACAGTGGAAAAAATAATTCTGCCACTAATTTCACTGGAAATAACATCTGCCAAGGCTTTGTTCACCTCGTGCCTTCGTGGGGGAGGGGAAGTATAATGCTAAAAGTTTTGTACAAACATTGGAAACTGCAGTTATAGAGAGGGTTCACATGGGGGATAGAAGAAACCCCCTTTCAAGTGCCATGTCAGGAAAAATCTGTTGAAGAACGGAAATTGTAACCCAATGATGTTTTTTTTCAAACTCTGTTCTGTGAAACCCTCAAAGGAGGTCCATGAAAATTTGGTAGGTTTCAATTCAGACACAATAGATTTCCCATCACAACAGATTTGCCTCTAGATCAGAAATTCAAGGATATATATATATATATATATATATATATATATATATATTTAAATTAACTAACAGCTTCTGCGGCCTGAAAGAGTTTGAAATGCATTTGTAATATATTTGGAGGATATTCACATCTCAAAGGATCTCTATATAGTACAGGGCAGTCCCTGACTTAACGACCGGAGTTGAGCCCCAAATTTCCATTGCTAAATGAGACACCGGTGAAGTGAGTGTTGCCCCATTTTATGACCTTCCTTGACAGAGTTGTTAAGCAAATCACTGCAGCTGTTAAGCTAGCCACACGGTTGTTAAGCGAGTCTGGCTTCCCCGTTGACTTTTCTCATCAGAAGGTCGCAAAACGGGATCACATGACAAGGGGACACTGCAACTGTCATAAATATGAATCCGTTGCCAAGCATCTGAATTTCAATCACGTGACCATGGGGGGGAGGGGATGCTGCAACGGTCATTAAGTGTGAAAAAGAGTCCTGGGTGACTTTTTTTCAGTGCCGTTGTAACTTCAAACGGTCACTAAACAACTACTTGTATTATCTACAGCTCTCTTGGCCAGGACCGATGTCCTGAAGCTGAAAAAACACATCTAGTCCATCCCAAAACTTTAATTCTCCAGAATTGGATGCTAAACTGTTATTTTTTAAAAGTTAAAGCAGAAGCATAGTGGAAAACAGGGTGCCAGTTAATTCCATGAAAATAAAACACGGTATTGCACATTGAAATGAAATCAGATTATTAACTGGCTCTGCCTAATAATTCCTTTGACCTTCAAACCGTCGCTACATCTACCATCTGTCTTGAATTTTAGCCCAGAATCTGGGGAGGCCAGTGGCAAACCTTTAATCTAATCCAAGTTTGTTAATGTCAGCCTTTCCTGGAGGAAGGCAAAATCCATTTACCCTGGATTAAGTGACGAGTTAGTTACTCAGACCATCTGTGACCTGAACATAGCTATGGACATTAGACTCCCACCTAGGCGTTAAGGAGAAGATGGGATTTGAAGAGACAGCTGCAAATAACTTTGTTATTTTTTTTTTCTCTCTCTCATGGTGATCATATCTCAACTTTTTAGAAACTTAGCACACACACACAAACGCCAGGGAGACGGGGAGCTCTGAGAAATCTGCTTTTTCCTCATTATTGGTTCTGCTGCTTTTTCCTCCTAACCATGGCTGTGCCGACACCAACGAACAAGCCAGCCAAGCCTGCGATGGTCGCCCCCACAAAGAAATCTCGGACCTGCAAGGTGGGAAGAAATAATGACGGGTAAAGATTTGAGTCAGAATCACTCCAGGAGGAAGGATATTGCAAAATCTCCATTCCCTCCCCACTCCTGGGGGAAGGACACTGCAAAATCTCCATTCCCTCCCCACTCCTGGGGGAAGGATACTGCAAAATCTCCATTCCCACCCCACTCCAGGGGAAGGATACTGCAAAATCCCCATTCCCTCCCCACTCCAGGGGAAGGATACTGCAAAATTCCCCATTCCCTCCCCACTCCTGGGGGAAGGATACTGCAAAATCCCCATTCCCTCCCCACTCCTGGGGGAAGGATACTACAAAATCTCCATTCCCACCCCACTCCAGGGGAAGGATACTGCAAAATCCCCATTCCCTCCCCACTCCAGGGGAAGGATACTGCAAAATCCCCATTCCCTCCCCACTCCAGGGGAAGGATACTGCAAAATCCCCATTCCCTCCCCACTCCTGGGGGAAAGATACTGCAAAATCTCCATTCCCACCCCACTCCAGGAGAAGGATACTGCAAAATCCCCATTTTGTCCCCACTCCTGGGGAAAGGATATTGCAAAATCTTCATTTCCACCCTGCTCCACGGCCAGCCAGAGGTGGTATTTGCCTGTTCTCCAAACTACTCAAAATTTCCACTACCGGTTCTCCAGAATTTGTCAGAACCTGCTGGATTTCACCCCTGGTCATAACTCACTTTTTTTCAGTGCCACTGTAACCTTGAGGACTAGTTGTATAATAATAGATGCCTCATATGGCAAACGCAGGAAAGTTAACGGGAGGCGTTTACATACGAGGATTCTCCAAAGGCTTGCAAACCTGCAAAGAAAAGACACACACCCCACCCCAATTTTGTCCAGAAAAACCGCGAAGGGTTCCCCCTTACTTGATCGCTCCTGGCCACGCCGTAGCGCAGTTCGGTGACAAAGTGCTCACAATTCTCACTGGTGATTTTATAATCCAGTTCTTGGCCCACCTTCTCTTCAGCCAGCTGGATAATCTTGTTGACGGGCAGTGGGGTATATTTGGAATCGTGTTTGTTGTTGACCCGGTATCGGTCGTGGCCCACCACTTCCAAGAGCCGTTCCTTCTTCACCCAGGCCTTGTTGGTGAGGGTGGACATGAGGCTGGCGCAACCAGCTCCGGCAAGTTCACCTTGAAGGGTGGAAAGAAAGAGTAGGATGGTCATTCATGGAGAGTAGTATGATCTAGGGCATGTTCTTCCTGAGACAGTAAAAAACCACACAATTAGTCTCCAAACCCCTCTTTTTTTTATTTCAACGGCTGTGAATTACGTTCATTCACAGGCCGTGCTGAATCACCAAGAGTTTGTAAAGAGCCCGACAGAAGTCTGCCACAGTCCTTCGGGATAAGGCTGATCAGCACCCACCTTTATCTCCCTTGACACGCTGCCAAAGGCCTAATTGGCAATTAGCTTTGCAAGGCCACACGGAGGACAGAGTCAAAAACGGAGCTTCGGAATTTAAACCAGCCAGAACGAACAAAGTTGCTTCCTGCAAAGGCTCACGTGCCTTTGCTCCTCCTTTATGTCTTATGCGAAGGGCCAATCATCTCCAAGCCCTGCTCCCGAGTCGTCCCTTTTGTCTTAACTTTTGGCAGCTCTGCACATGTGCGCACTGGGAACAGGTTCCCCCTGTGTCTCTGCCTCGCTGATGTCAGACTCTGGAGGCTCCGTAAGCAGCACATCACTCCCAGATGGCCCTGGCTCCCTCTCTGCCTCTGACGCAGAGCCCTCGTCCGAGCCTTCCCCAGACTCCAGGACTGGCCCATGTTCCTCCCCAGCCTCCTCACTGTCAGACTCTGCTGCCAGCGGATCACAACAGGGCGGGCTTGTGAACTTCAACTCCCAGAATTCCCCAGCCAGCCACAGGTCTTAAAGCTGCCAAGGTTGGATAACCCTGTCCTAGATATTAGCTTAGATCAGCCTTCTGTTCCCTGGACACCCTTCTGATAGGTGGACTTAATTCTCAGAAATAAATACGCTCTTCGCTAAGAATTCTGGGAAAGGAAGTCCACAAGTCTTAAAGTTGCCAAGGTGGGATACCCTTGAAAGTGTTTAAGGCACCAAGCCAGAAACTGGGAGACAGTGAATTCTAGTCCAGCCTTAGCCAACTGGGTGACTTAGGGTTAATCACTATGAGTCTGTAGGTTCTAGTCCCACCTTAAGTATGAAAGGCAGCTGGGTGACTTTGAGCCTCTTTCTCAGCACAACTCACCTCACAAGGTTGTTGCTGCAGGGAAAATAGGAGAAGGAAGGTGTGTTGCATATGTTTGCCTCCTTGAGTTATTTGTAAAAATAATAAAGGCCGGATACAACTAAATTAAGACGTGGTGGCTCAGTGGCTAAAACGCTGAGCTTGTCAATCGAAAGGGTCGACAGTTCAGCGGTTCGAATCCCAGCACTGCAGAACGGGGTGAGCTCCCGTGACTTGTCCCAGCTTCTGCCATCCTAGCAGTTCGAAAGCACGTACAAAAAATGCAAGTAGAAAAATAGGGACCACCTTTGGTGGGAACAGCGTTTTCCGTGCACCTTTGGCGTTGAGTCATGCCGGCAACATGACCACGGAGACGTCTTCGGACAGCGCTGGCTCTTCAGCTTTGAAACGGAGATGAGCAGCGCCCCCTAGAGTCGGGAACGACTAGCACATATGTGCGAGGGGAACCTTTACCTTTACAACTAAATAAACCAGCATATTTTTTTAAAAAAATGGGTATACTACAGTCATATGATGACTGCTTTATAACTGCACTGACTTACGACAGAAGTCCATTTTTTCAGTGCCGATGTCATTTCAAACACTCACCAAACGAATGGTTGTAAATCAAGGACTACCTACATCCTGGCTAACATTGCTCAGTTTCCCAGGGTTAGAATCGTGGTTAAAATGCAGAGGAGCAAAACCAATGTCATTTGGCCACCCACCCAAAAGAGCCTTCCTTACTTGGCGGAGCGAGATGGATCACATAACCATTCCCAACGTAGATCGCCCAATGCTGGTAAGCCAAGCGGAAGATTTCTATCAAGTCCCCGAGTTCCAGATCAACCTGTGAATAAAAGAAGACAATTGGGAGCAAAAGAATCAAGATCACACGTCAAGTCCCAGTTAAGAAGGTTTATTGCTCGAGAAACTAACTAACCAAGGAGAGAATCGACCTAGAACAGTGATGGCTAACCTTTTTGCCATCGCGTGCCAAAAGGGGGGGAGCGTGGGGGGGTCATACGGACGCGTGCCCACATCCATAATTCTATGTGGCCCGCCCCTCCCCGTGCTCCCCCCAATTTTGGCACATGATGGCCCAGGGAGCCTGGTAGACCCATTTTTTGCTCTCCCCAGGCTCCAGAGCCTTTCTAGGAGCCTGGGGAGGGCAAAAACAGCCTTCCCAACCCGGGAGGCTGGAAACAGCATGTTTCCTGACTTCTGGTGGGCCCAGAAGGCCTAGAAATCTGCTGGAGCTGACCTCGCGTGCCCACCAATATGGCTCCACGTGCCACCTGTGGCACTCGTGCAGTAGGTTCGCCATCATGGACCTAGAACGAAGGAGAAAATTCTTAACAGTGAGAACAATTAACCAGTGGAGCAATCTGCCTTCGGAGGTTGTGTGTGCTCCATCACTGGAGGCTGTTAAGGAATAGGAGCCATTTATTCAGCAATAGTACAATTCTCCTGAGAGAGCAGGGGGTTGAACTAGATGACCTTCAAAGACCCTTTCCAGCTCTGTTAGTGTTACTACCCTGTTTCCCCAAAAATAAGACCTCCCCGGATCATAAGCCCAATTGGGCTTTTGAGCGCATATGCTAAAATAAGATCCCCCTGAAAATAAGCCCTCCCAAAAATAAGCCTTCCCCCAAAAAATAACCCCTCCCCAAAAATATTTAAATGCATGGGCAGCCTGTCCCCACCATTTCCTCTGCTTAAGGGTTAGGGAGACAGAGCTGGAAATCAGGTAAGACAGCAAAAGGAGCCCCGTCTTGCTCCACGTGTCCCAAAATAATTAAACCTCCCCGAAAATAAGGCCAAGCGCTTATTTTGGGGTTCAAAAAAATATAAGACAGGGTCTTATTTTCAGGGAAACACATTGGTTGTTTAATACTAAATTGGTGCCAGATAAGAGTCAACGGGACTCAAGAGAGGCTGGAGTTAAAAGACTATTTATGGGAACATCATTATTCTAAGCTAATGACACGTTTGCCTCCGCCTCCCCCATCTCTGCCTCCTTTTCTCCTACACAAGACCATGAATGCAAAACAGAATAGAAAACCAACGCTTTAAAAATAAACCTCCCAGCTAAGGCCATCTGAGAAAGAAAAGAACATCTATAAGAGCTAGAAAACACACACACAAAAACAACAACTCCGTCACCGGATAATTCAGGCTGAAGAAGGGGCATTCCAGAACAGTGGACAAATGTTTCTTTTATTCAAAAGCCCTACTGCTTTGGACGCTGATGGAGATTCATGGAAAACTCATTGTTCCTTAGCATTGCAAATTATCGTTCCATTGTTTGCGGTGTTTTTTCTTACCCTTTACACCCTTTGCAGATTGTTGTGTCCCCCCCCACCACATAAAACAGAGAAAGTGTTCCTATCAGCAGTTCGTTTTAATCGTTCTCTTGAATGGTCCTAAGTGTTCTTGAAGGATTTTTGCAGCCCGAGAACATCCTTATCTGTTAAAAAAATGTTTTTTCCCCCCTAGCCACGCAACCTCCGTATGCAACCGACAATTATTTGTGGCTCTTGTTGTTATTACAGATGCTGAATCAATTCCAGGGCTTCTCTCGTGTCCTGCAGGGAACTTTCTCTTTATTGATTAGTTTTTCCAGCAATTCATTATTTACAAGCAGCTAATCCGAAGGAGCACATCATATTAGGTGTAGACAGCATCAGATTCCCCAATTTTTGCTAAAGGTTAGCGTTTCAGAATGTTTGAGCAATCAATTATAAATCCAATGCTCGGAGCGTTTTTTTGTTTTAATGAAGGAAAATAATGTCAAAAACTAACCTTAGGAGATACGCGCACACATACATACAAATATTCTCCTCCGCTCCCTAAAAATGTTGGGCAAATCTGTGTTACGGGTAGTTCTTGACATACAACGGTTCCTTTTAGTGACCGTTCAAAGTTACAACAGCACTGAAAAAAGCAACTTAGGACTGTTTTTCACACTTTATGACCATGGGAATATCCCTGTGGGTGTTCGTGTGATTGAAATTTAGACGCTTGGCGACTGACTCGTAGTTCTAATGGTTTGCAGGGTCCTGAGGTCAGGTGATTCCTTTTGTGACTTTCTGACAAGAAAGCCAGATTCGCTTAACAACTGTGTCCCTAACTTAATAACCACAGTGATTCGCTTAACAACTGTGGCAAGAAAGGTCGTAAAACGGGGCAAAATTTCACATAACAAACATCTCACACTTAGCGACAGAAATTTTGGGCTCAATTTTGATCCCAAGTTGAGGAACACCTGTACTGCGGGGTTGTGTCCACTTGCCGAATTGAAGGTTTTACAGATAGTCCTCAGCTTATAACCATTCATTTAGCGACCGTTCAAAGTTGCAACAGCACTGAAAAAAATGACTTACAACCAGTCCTCGCACTTATGACTATCCCCATAGTCACGTGATCAAAATTCGGGCACTTGGCATGTATGTACAATAATTCATATGATCACCAGCTGTGACCTCCCCAGCCAGTTTCCGACATACGATGATCATTTTAACAACTGCCCCATTCACACAACAACTACCGCGATTTGCTTAACAACTCTCTTTAACAAATGCACCTTTGCTTAGCCACGGAAATTCTGATATCCCGATTGTGGTTTTAAGTCGAGGAATGCCTCTACTCCAACAGGAAACAAACCTTGTTGGATAAAAATGTATTGAGATAAATCCCAGTTTAGGTGCTTCTCCAAAAAAGCAATTGGACTTTCTTGTTTGTCCCTTTTTTCCTTGAAAACGTTTTGCTTCTCATCTAAGAAGCTTCTTTGGTTTTTGGATAAGAAGCAAAACATTTTCAGGGGGGGGGGAACCCCCCAAAAGTCCAGTTTCCTTTTGAAAAGGGGTAACCATGAACCTGGATGTTTGAGCAGCTCCATAATTATTTAGGTAAGGTTATTTTCCATGGTTCAAGAGTCCACCAGATATTCACTTCTCTGATTCTCTTTGGCAAACATGACATAGTGAAACTGAAAACATGATGAAACTTTGATCTCAGCCAGCTAATTTTCCCTCTCTCTCTCTCTCTCACACACACACACACACACAAACACAAAAATACTTCAATAAACAACAGCTCAAATCGTGCCCACAAAGCAGGATTTTGAAATGCCCACAAAGATTCAGATACTTCGCTTAATCCTCCAGGGAAAGGTTGAAGGCAAACGAGGTCCAGACAGAAAAAGAACATCATGGCTTCAAAATCTAAGGGACTGACCGGTTTGAACAAAACTGAAGCAGCCCTTTTTCATGCAGCTGGTGATAAAAATAGGATCGCCAACGTCCGATGACGGATATGGCACAAGAAGAAAAAAGAAGAAGGGCTGATTTTTATCACATAAATTTGTTGCAGGAAAGAAATGGAAGCAGGTTTAATTGGAGGAGGTGGATTGAGATATTTTTTGGTCAATTTTAACAGGTGTGGATTGCAACACCTAGCATGCTGGTGGATGAATTTTTTGTCCATCTACAGGTAGACCTCAACAATTCATTTAGTGACTGTTCACTGAAAAAAGTGACTTATGACTGGTTGTTTTTTTTTCTTCACACAACTGTGGCAGCAACCCAGGGGTGAAATGCTCTGAAATCTGCTACCAGTTTACCGGTACTTAAAAAAATGCTTAAAAAGTAAAAAAAAAAAAAAAGTTCCAAAGATCAGCTGTCGATCGTCGGAACTTTTGTTTTAACTTTTTAAAACATTTGAAACTGCCGGTTTGGGCAAACCGGACTGAGCCAGGAGCATTTCACCCCTGCAGCAACCCCATGGTCATGTGATCAAAATTGAGACACTTGGCAACTGATTCATATTTATGACAATTGCTGTGTACCAAATGCAACCGAAAGAAACTCATTTGTACCACAAAGAGTTGTACACAAAGACACGCAAACACTGCTTCTAGTTTTCCCTTACTGCAGCTTCTTTGCCCACAAAAGGCCCCGAATCTGTGGGAAGAAATGGCTGCATTCACACAACACTTTCCGTTTGGTTTCTGAAATCTCCCCATTTTGGGGATTGTGCATTACAGAGTGGTAGTAAATTAATCCACTTTGCTTGGCTTGGCCAGATCTAACCCATCTACCCAAATCTTTACTTGAAACAAATCTGACTAACCAATTTTGACCTGACTTGCTCTGTATGAACTCAACTGTTCCTTCTTTGCTTTACTGTAACACAACTGTTGTTGTGTTACAACTCTTGATACTTCCAACCAAGCAAGTCACAGAATCTTGTTCCGCATTTCCAGCAAAGCAAAACAACAGATATTTATGACACCTGCACAAAACCTCATGGGGACACACTTATGCAAACAAGACGAAAGCCTTAGGAACTGTATTTTCAACTTATCTTCATATGATCGCACATTGCCTTCTGCCATTTTAAACAGTTAGGATACAGAAAATAGCTACCTTTCCAATTTATTTATTTTTTTAAAAAAAATAAGCTACCCAAATTTATGCCCATCGTAATATTTTTTTACAACAAAGTTTTTATTTTTTATGTTAAAATAACCAAACAATACAAAATGAATTATTATACATCATTTCCCCCCGCCCAAATCCCCCCTCCCCAACTCCCCCCCCGACTTCCGAGAGCAAAAACAGGATATAGCATTTAATAAACATAAGCTAAAATATACTAACTTCTACAGAATTCAAAACTCTCTCACGCTCGTTAACTCCCCCTTTAAAAATTCTACTTCAACCTTCCTTTTATAAATTCTTATCACATTTCACATTTATAAAGAAAAAAAAACTATAATCTTAATTTAAGCATTTTAAAATCTCTCACTTCAATGTTTTAAAACTACAATAAAGTTAAAAAAGTTATCCAACTTTAGTTAAACCTTTTAACATCATAAAAGAATCTCCCAAATATAACCAATCTTTCTTTCTTTCTATATATTTTTCCCCTCCTTCATACATTAAGAAAACATTCTCCAAAATATAAGTTTCAAAACTTTCAAGAAGTTATCCATCATGCCCATCGTAATATTGAAGCACCTTTAAGTTCCATAAATTAGTGAGCTGGCTGGGTAAAAAGTGAAACTTTTTAAAATCGTATTGATTTGAGCTGGCTTTTATGAGAAACCGAAAGAGAAAATTCTCGTCCGTAACCTCCTTGTCAAATATGCAAGAGTATTTGTGCCCTTTTTTTTCTCGTGCAGTTTTTTGTTTTCATTTCCAAAGTTAAAATACAAACTTCAAAAGGAAACAAGAGCAAAGTTAAGCAAAGTTTGACAAGGGGAAAAAACTACATAAAAAAGGAATTTAAAAAAAAAAGCATACACATAGATTCTCCCTCCTGGTTGAATATGGATAAATATATTTCAACAACAGTAGTTTTTTCTCCCCCGTGCAAAGCAGGTCCACAATTTATGAACTTCTGAATTTTGCACAATTTTAAAGCCACCCTCTTTCTCTCTTCTGTTCTCTTACCTCGTCCATGCTGGATATGTCACTGTTTGTATCTCTGCTAGCTGCAGCTTTGACTTTTTCACCAAAACAGGACACACAAACACACCCCAAAAAAAACCCCCCACACAAACAACTATTCTTTTGGAAGCTGCCTGAACAGAACTAACAATTTGGAATAATCAGGATGGAAAGTGGAAGTGGGAGAGCTGAGTTGGCTCTGGAAAGCATCACATGGAAAAATTGACGCAGTCCAATAAGAGACAACTGGACAATGAGTCATTTTCCAATTGGATGGCTAGACTTCAGAGAGAAATGTTGCTGCCATGGGTGTGGGGTATCAGATATCAGCTCTTAAAGCACCAAGGCTCAACCATTTCCTCCAATTAACCAGGAAACACAATCAAACTTCCTGTCTCCTGGTAGCAGCTTCATTAGAAGTTTAGCCCGCAAAAAAAGCCAGCCAGTTTTTATTTGGCTTATACTAGAAAAGGAGAACCCCTACAACAATTGAAATAGAGCTTTGAACCTATTGTGTAATATACATTGTCTCTGATTAACCCAGAAAAGTTGTGTTGGTCTTATTAAATCCACAACAATACAGTAGTGGCCAAAATTGTGGGAACCTTTTGGGGAAAGTGTATTTTTGAGGTTTGATGGCTAATAACACCACTTTTTTTTTTTTTTTTTTTTTTGGAGTTTCAAGAGAATCCTATTCCACTGCTGGAATGGCCTGGGAATAGCCCAGACCTTCACCCAATTGAAAATCTATGGAGCTGACTCAAGCAACTTTGTTAGTCAGAAGCGACCCAGCAATAAAACCCAGTTAATAGAAGCCATCCTTCAAT
>JAKOOJ010000036.1:170000-217500 GCA_022577455.1 Arizona elegans
TAATCCTTCCCCTGGAGTGGGGAAGGAATGGAGATTTTACAGTATCCTCCTGGAGTGGGGTGGGAATGGAGATTTTGCAGTATCCTTCTCCTGGAGTGGGGTGGGAATGGAGATTTTGCAGCATCCTTCCCCTGGAGTGGGGAGGGAATGGAGATTTCGCAGTATCCTTCCCCTGGAGTGGGCTGGGAATGGGATTTTGCAGTATCCTTCCCCTGCAAAAGGAGATTTTGCGGTATCCTTCCCCTGCCATGCCCACCAAGCCACACCATGCCCACCAAGCCACGCCCACAGAACCGGTAGTAAAGACATTTGGATTTCAACACTGACCCAGACGGCACACTGTTTAAGGGGAAGATGGAATGTTTATAGTTTTTTTTTTAAAAAAAACTTTTTTAAAAAAGAAAGAAAGAAAGAAAGAAAGAAAGAAAGAAAGAAAGAAAGAAAGAAAGAAAGAAAGAAAGAAAGAAAGAAAGAAAGAAACTGGAGAGGAGAGCACCAAGCATAGATTTTTCTTGTGAGAAAGTCTTATCTCAAGAAAAAGGAAGAGAAGATGGAGAGAGAGAGAGAGAGGCAAAGAGGAAGAAGGCAAACAAATAATATATTGGAAAAAGTGAATTCTCGGTGACTCTTCCTTGAAGCCAGGTTAAAGTTCTCCTTGCTAGATCTTCAGACTAACAGCAGGAGCAAAGCTGCTGACATTCCTATCCATGTCACATCCCGGACCTGCAAATTGAAGAGAAAGACAATCAGCAAAGATTTTTCTTTGGTGCAAGAAAAGATCAGGTTACCTAATCCTGAGAAAGCTCAAGACAAACACTCACTTGGTCACTCCGGGCCACGTCGTAGCGCAGGGAGTTGGAAAAATGCTCACAGTTCTGGCTGGTGATTTTATATTCCACTGTTTTGCCCTCCAGACCGTTTGCAAGAGAGATAATCTGATCTGGGGTGCGGACAGTATATCTGGAGTCGTGCTTGTTGCTGACACGGTAGCGGTCTGTCCCTACCACGTCGGACAGCTTTTCCTTCTTCACCATTGCTGTGTTGGCCCAGAGCGACTTGTACCTGGCAGTGCCAGCTTCTGCACTTTCACCTTCAGAAGGAAAGAGAAAGTGTGATGGCCAGGAAGAAAAGAGTCCGTGCCTCAGAAATTCATACCCGTAGAAGAGAATTTGTGTTGGGTTAAACAACTGTAGAGGTTTTCTCAAAACGTGGTTGTTCTCTTGAAGGGCCAAGTAGGTAACAACATCAGTGCTAGAAGGGAGAGGGGTTTGCAGAGAGGAGGAGGAGGAGGAGGAGGAGGAGGAGGAGGAGGAGGAGGAGGAGGAGGAGGACGACGACTATGGGATCCTTGGTGCTCTCTCAGTTTGGTTGTTTTCTTGTAGAGCGTTCATTGCCCACTACAGTTAATCCTCAACTTGGGATCAGAATTTAACATTTGTAATCAAGGCGGGTTGTTGAATGAATCACTCCTGGTTTTGCAAGCTTTCTTTGCCGCTATTGTTAAGCAAATCATGGCAGTTCTTAAATGAATCACATGGTCATTAAGCAAATCCAGCTTCCCTACTGATCTTGCTTGTCGGAAGCTGGCCGCGAAGGTCCCCAATGGCAATCAGGAAACCCCCAGGTGTTGCAACGGTCACAAATACAGGCTGGTTGCCAAGTGCTCCAATTTTAATCACATGATTGTTTTTGATTGTCACCACTGTCCTAAATCCAAAGATTGCCCGTAAGTCATTTTTTTTTTTCAGTGCTGTTGTAACTTTGAATGCTTGCTAAATGAATGGTTGTAAGTTAAGGGCTACCTGTACTGAAACACACTGAAAAATCACCAAGTACTGCCATAGATTAAGAGCCGTGGTGGCGCAGTGGTTAGAATCAGTATTGCAAGCTAATTCTGCCGACTGCCAACAGTTTCATCCTGACTGGCTCGAGATTGACTCAGCCTTATGTCCTTCCGAGGTCCGTAAAATGAGGACCCAGACTGTTGGGGGGCAAGAGGCTGACTCTGTAAACTGCTTAGAGAGGGCTGTAAAAGTACTGTGAAGCGGTATAGAAGTCTAAGTGCTATTGCTGTTGCCCTTCCTTCCTTCCTTCCTTCCTTCCTTCCTTCCTTCCTTCCTTCCTTCCTTCCTTCCCTCCCTCCCTCCCTCCCTCCCTCCCTCCCTCTCTCCTAGTGGTTAGAGTGCAGGATTGCAGGCTAATTCTGCCCACTGCCAGCAGTTTGATCCTGACCAGCTCCTTCCTTCCTTCCTTCCCTGCCTGCACAGTGGTTAGAATGCAGTACTGCAGGCTAATCCTGCCGACTGTCAATAGTTCAATCCTTACTGGCTCAATCTTGATTTAGCCTTCCATCCTTCTGAGGTCGGTAAAATGAGGACCCAGATTGTTGAGGGCAAGATGTTGACTCTGTAAACCACTTACAGAGGACTGTTAAGCACTGTGAAGTGGTATATAAGTCTAAGTGCTATTGGTATTGCCCTTCCTTCCTTCCTTCCTTCCTTCCTTCCTTCCTTCCTTCCTTCCTTCCTTCCTTCCTTCCTTCCTTCCCTCCCTCCCTCCCTCCCTCCCTCCCTCCCTCCTAGTGGTTAGAGTGCAGGATTGCAGGCTAATTCTGCCCACTGCCAGCAGTTTGATCCTGACCAGCTCAAGGTTGACTCAGCCTTCCGTCCTTCCAAGGTGGGTAAAATGAGGACGCAGATTGTTGGGGGGGCAAGAGGCTGACTCTGTAAACTGCTTAGAGAGGGCTCTAAAAGCACTATGAAGCGGTATATAAGTCTAAGTGCTATTGCTACATGCTGCAATAAAGGTTGAGATGGCTAATTTTCTTTCTCGGTCCTCGGTTCTGTCTCTTCAAAAGTTTGTAGCCGCTCAGCCAGAACCGAAGGACAGGCCTATCCTTAAATCCTCGCCCCAAATTAATATGGCAGCTCAGATACAAACATTACAAACATTCAGATGGGAAGTTGAGTGTCAAAGCCAACCCAGTTTCTTACTTGGCGGAGCCAAATGGACAACTTCACCCAAACCAACATAGACTGCCCAGTGTTGATATCCCTTCCGGAAGATCTCGATCAAGTCTCCAGGCTCCAGGTCCACCTACAAGGAAAGGAAGGCCAAGTTCCAGTGTAGAGAAACCAGCTGTTTCTGTGACACACCCATCATGCCAGTATCTCTAATAAACCAGCATACAGATGCACACAACCTCAGCGGGCCATTAAAGCAGAACCCAAGTTTACAAGCCATCATGCAAGGCAAGGCAGGAAGTTGAAAAAAATTGCATAACGTTGTGATGCAACCTACCGTAGAATCAGAAGAAGAACAGAAGAACAGAGTTGGAAGGGACCTCGGAGGTCTTCTAGTCCAACCCCCTGCTTCAGCAGCAGACCCTAGACCATTTCAGACAAGTAGCTATCCAATCATTTCTTAAAATCCTCCAGTGATGGAGCACCCATGACTTCTGGAGGCAAGCCGTTTGAGTGGGTTGTTGGTTCTCACCGTCAAATTGTAAAAGCTAAAAGTCTGTAGGGACAATCTTTTGAATCCTTCCATGCCCCACCGTCCTGTCAGAGGGGAAGAAGCTTCTTGAAATGAGAAGCGAAACGTCTTCAAAAGAAAAAAAAAAACAGGAAAACTCCAGTTGTCTCTTGAAAAAGCACCGGATGGCTGAGAATCTCTACAGACTTTTAGCTACACAATTTGGGATGGACACCCTTGGAAGGGTGTGGGAGGAGGAATGGATTTCCGGAGGAAAAATTGCAGATTACAGGAACCATTTGCACCACTCAGGTGACCCTGAGGACACAGATAAACCTCCAAGTGGCCTCAACGACCCTCTAAAAGGATGCAAAGGACCAGCAAGGAGTATCAATCCTTCCATTCCCTACCATCCAGTCAGAGCTGAAGAAGCTTCTTGAAATGAGAAGCAAAACATCTTCAAAAGAAAAAGACAAGAAAAGTTCAGTTGGCTCCCGAAACAAGCACCATTCGGGCCCTCTCTAAAACTCAGCAACCAACATCTGACATCCTGTCTCCAAGATACATAAAGATTAAAGAACTGGGACAAAATACAATCCAGCACCCAAGGGAGTCATAAAACACACCCCAACAGCTGCACAACCACACAAATACACACAGCTTCCCTTTCAAACGCCTTTTTTGCTTTCGCTCTCCATTTTGAGGCTTCAGTCCCGTACGTTTACCTCGCCTGTCCAGGATGTTTTGTTGGTCATATTTATGCCAGCTGCAGTTTTGTCCTTCTCAGGAATCTGGAGCAAGGGAAATTCCTGAGTGACCGAGAAGTTGGGAGTTTTGAAGAGATACCCGAACAGGATCTGTTTCCCGGAGGATCCTGTCTGAAGGCAACTAACGGTATCCAGCAAAAATGAAAGTAGAGCTAACATAAGTGCAAACTTTGCTAAAACAGTCCCAGAGAGGAAGTTTTTGTAGATGCTGCCACGTGTAACTTCCACGAGAGCAAAAGTGATTTCTAGTTCCGATTTCCTAGAAATGACCCTCTTGACGGTCAAACTCCTGGGTATTCTGGAAGGGGAAATGCAGAAAAGCATGATATATATCGTATTACACATACTAACGGCAAGTAGAATTGTGAGATCAGAAGATCCGAAACAATCAGACACCCCTCTGGATCAAATCATAATAAATAGATAGATAGATAGATAGATAGATAGATAGATAGATAGAGATAGAGATAGATAGATGATAGATAGATAGATAGATAGATAGATAGATAGATAGAGCTAGATAGATAGATATAGATATATAGATATAGATATACACGAATGTGCAGAGATGCACAAATTATCTATGGAAATGAAGGAGAGGGAGGACACCGAGTAGTATTTAATATGGAATAAATGGTATTCCTTTTTTTAAAAAAATATTTTTTATTGTGATTTTTCCTTTTCCAAAACTCTAATACAAAATCAACTTCCTTATAAACATGGTATTCCTGGCTGGGGAGTAAACATAAAACTTAAGGGATGTTTTTGTTATGAGATCGAATTGTAAATAGAAATCAAGATTAATTTAAATAAAGATGTAAGTTTAAGATAGAGATATTTAGAAGCAGAATTTGGGCAAAGAGGTTAAATAGGCTAGAGAGACCGATGCAAGAAAAGTTGTTATTAGGATTGAAATTTTGAAATCTGGGCAGCTCACCATTCAAAAACATCTATTACAATTGAAATCTTTAAACTAGATTAACTTCATGCTGGTGCTTATCTCAGAACTCTTGACTCGGAGAGGGACGGGAAAGACTTTTTGAACTCTGGGGAAGCCAAGGAAACTTCTCCTTTTTTGGACACCAAGTGTGGGAATGAACCAATGACTCATTTGGGTGACTGTAACCTGAGATGGCTCGGTTTTTTATTCTTAAAAAATACAGAACAAATCTCTCTCTCTCACATGCCTCCATTTGGCTGACTGGCAATTTCTGGTGGTTTTTTTTTTTTTTTGCTAATTTCTAGCGCAAAAAAAAAAAAGACCCATTCATTGGTGAAGCTGTTCTCATTTACCAACGGTTAACAACTTCCGCATCACATGACACACTTAATGACCTCCACAACTTATGACCGTTCAGCTCAATTCCAGTTGTGAGCCGAGGACTACTTGTATAGGTAGTCGCTTTGCAGAAAACACATGAAAGAAAGGCATATGTGCACAGTTTCAAAGGGCACAATTTCAATATACAGGTAGTCCTCGACTTACGACAGTCCATTTAGAGACCGTTCGAAGTGACAATGGCACTGAAAAAAGTGAGTAATGACCAGTGGTGAAATCCAATTTTTTTTTACTACCGATTCTGTGGGCGTGGCTTGGTGGGCATGGTGTGGCTTGGTGGGTGTGGCTGGGGAAGGATATTGCAAAATCCCCATTCCCACCCCACTCTGGGGCCAGCCAGAGGTGGTATTTGCCGGTTCTTCGAACTACTCAAAATTTCCACTACCGGTTCTCCAGAACTGGTCAGAACCTGCTGAAACCCACCTATGTCCCCAGCGCACATTTCCTTAAAGGACACAGGCACCCTATAAAGACGGTATGACTCACAAGTGTCAAAGGTTAGCAAACACCTTGCACATCCTGGATGGGGATTATGGAGATTGTAATCCACCCCCACCCCCATCCTTCCTAATTTTGGACCGTTCCCAGAATCCCACTAACAAGGAAGTGTGTCTTAAATAAACCTTGCAGTCCAAATGCACATTTCATGGGTTTAGTTAGGGGTTGGCTGGACTGCAATTCCCAGAATTCCCCAGCTCCCAGAGCCTAATGGAATTCTGGGAGTTCCAGGCCCAACACAGCCATAGAGCCCCAAGGAGGATGGACCTTCTCATCACTTAAGATAATGTGACAATTTGGAAAAGGGAACGTGGAAAAGGGGGGTGAGGGGAAAGAAAGAAGAGTATAAGAATAATATACAATTATGATGGTAATATTGATAAGACAGAATAAATCTGAAAAGAAATTGAAAGAAAGGATATACTGTTAGAATACAGGAGTTGCTCGGATACCAATCAAGGAGAATATTCCACAGCAAAGAAGACAGAAAGGAGAAAGGGTAGGAAGAGGAGAGGGAGGGAGGGAGAGGAAAGGAAGAAAGGGAAAAGGAGAGGAAGGAAGGGCAGAGGACAGGAGTAGGAGAGAAGGTGAGAAGGGGGAAAAGAAGAGAGGAGTGGGGGAGAGGAAGGGGAAGTAGGATGAGGTAGGAGAGGAGGAAGGAGAAAGTAGGAGAGGAGAAATCACAATTCACTAGTTTTTGGGCTTTTTTTCTTTTTCTGGCCCATTTGCTGCCCATTGGGAGACTAAGATAGATCTATTTCGGCCTTATAAGGCCTCATCAGTTAGTCACACCCTCATCTCATGTATCCTCCCTGTAAAGGTACCATATATATACATATGTATGCATGTATGTATGTATGTATATAATTATGTATAAGAAAATGTACATTTTATATTATGTGTATAAAATATAAAACTGAAAAAACTTTTTTAAAAAAAGATAACGTGGCAATGCTGATTTTCTTTGCTATTTTGATTAAAAAAAACCCTGAGATTGGGACTGCAAGAAATTTCTCTAAGTGTCCGAAGACTACACTTACTTGATCACTTCCGACCATATCGTAGCGCGGGTTATTGGCAAAATGCTCACAATTCTGGCTATTGAATTCATACTCTACCACTTTCCTTGCCACCATCTTCTCTGCCCTAGAGATCATCTGATCTGGGCTCCTTGGAGTCATGCTGGTTGTTGACAGGGTAGAGGTCAATCCCTGTCACATCGGACAGCAATTCCTTCTTCACCAATGTTACGCGGGCAAATAACACCTTGGACCTGTTGTCCCCGGAAGACACCTTCTGAAGAAAAGAGACCGTAGGATGAGCGATCAGGTGACTATGTGGATGCCGCGATGGTCATAAGTGCAAGGATCGGTCATAAGTCGCTTTTTTTCAGTGCTGTTGCAACTCTGAATGTCTGCTCAGTGGAAGTTTGTAAGCCAAGGACTACCTGCTTGGAAACACTGAAATAACCCCCGCCCCCCAAATGCTGCTGTATCATACAGAATATCCTGCGATAGAGTTTAATAGAATAGAATAGAATAAACAGAGTTGGAAGGGACCTTGGAGGTCTTCTAGTCCAACCCCCTGCCTAGGCAGGAAACCCTACACCACTTCAGACAAATGGTTATCCAACCTCTTCTTAAAAATTCCCAGTTTTGGAGCATCCACAACTTCTGGAGGCAAGTTGTTCCACTTATTAATTGTTCTGACTGTCAGGAAATTTCTCCTTAATTCCACGTTGCTTCTCTCCTTGATTAGTTTCCACCCATTGCTTCTTGTCCTGCCCTCAATTTTTCTAGGAAGATTCTCAGTCATCCAGATCAGGGTTGTCCCAAATAGTGGTGGGATTCAGTCGGTTCACACCGGTTCACCTGAACCGTTAGCCAATTGTTTGTGCAGTTCAGAGAACCGACTGAATATAAAGTACAAGAGTGGGGTTTTTTTCTCTCTCTCTCCCTTCAGTTAATAACTCTGGGCAGGCAGCCAAGAACCACTTAACAGGCTACTTAGTTGTGATAACAACTGACAGACGCCTTGAATAAAGTCAATAAACAACAGAAACCAAAAGGATTAGAGCAGGGAAACACCCAGGAAAAACATTGATCACCCATTTGGCTGCTTTTTCAAAAAGCAACGATTTTGCTTTTCCTTGAAGAGGTTTCGCTTCTGATCCAAGAAGCTTCTTCAGTTCTGAGTGAATGGTGGAGGATGGAAGGATTTATATTCCCTGCGATCACCTGATCTTTAGCACTTATCCTGATGACCAGATGACTGCAAGAATATCAAACAATTATATCGTTTTTATTGTTTCCTAGTACAATTTGATTGCTTATTAGTATCCTATGGCTATCACTAAGTGTTGTTATCTTATGATTCTTGACGAATATATTTTACTTTTATGTACACTGAGAGCATATGCACCAAAGACAAGTTCCTGGTTTGTCCAAACACAACTCTATTTAACCACATTTACTAAGCACTTATGCGGAAGGCTGGGTGCACGCGTAGAAGGCGGGCACACATTTTCGGTGTGCGGCGAACCGGCAGTAAAATTATGCGAAACCCACCTCTTGTCATAAGTTGTAAGTTTTTTTCATGCCGCTGTAACTTTGAAGAGTCACTAGGGCTGTTCTGTGTAGGCATGAGAGATTTTCAGAAAAACGACACAGGCACAAAATAACCCTTCACACCCGTTTCAGTACACCAGTCTTTTATTTTCGCAGTTGCAAAGTGGAATGCTTCCTTTTTGTGCTTTATAAATATAATTCAGCATCAACATCCTGACCACATTGGTCCACAGGGGGAAAGTTTTCGACTTGACAAAGTTGTCAAAAAAAAAGAGTTCTGAAAACAGCGAAGGGCGAAAAGAGCCAGGAGACAGCATCCATTCCCCATCCAGACACATACCTACCTCTCTGGACTGCAACTCCCAGAATTCCAAGGAGCCACGGCCAAAGGAATTCTGGGAATTGAACCTCAAACACGAACATGGCTCCCCATTTTCCACTCAACCCTTTAAAAGGAAATCTGGTCCCCGGGTCTGTGTTTCACGCTGCATTTTCTTCGCGTGGCCTAAGGTTTTCCAGCGCAGCCCAGGAGAAGGATCTGTGTCTTCCTACCACGCTTTAGATTTTACACTCAGCTGTGTCACGTACAAAATAAAGAATCACCTCAACTCGCTCACTCAAATTCTTGTGACTCCCTAGGCGCTGAACCCCAACATTAAAAAAAAGTTGGCATTTGAAAGATCAGAAAAAACAAAGCTGCGTTGGGAGCTTAGAGACCTGTGATGTTTAGAAAATGGGGCGACACTTCCCATAAACAAAGAAGAAAAAAAAAAAAAGAAGAGGTAGAATGCAAAAAAAAAAAAAAAAAAAAAACTGAAAATAGGACTTGCTGTGAAAGGAAAAGGCCACCAGAGGGCGATCTTGGGAAATAAGCCAGGAAAGAACTCTGCAGACGTTTTGCTCCCTGCCCTCTAATGGGCCAAAAGACTAAAAACATTTGGGCTTTGCGATCAAGTGAGACTCCAATGCAGCAGCAAAAAATAAGGCAAAAAAGGTTAAAAAAGAAAAGAAAAGAAAAGGCACCTTGGAAGAATGCATAAAGCTTATTCCGCCCTCCGGAGAAGCCTTCGTGATTGAGGGAAGCTAGAATGACTCAAAAGCTTGGAGCAGAATAATAATTTTTGGTGCGAGGTCTATATAAGGAAGGTTTCCAAGAAGGAGACTTTTGGGGGGGGGGAGGGAGGGAGAGAGCAGGTCCCAGAGGCACCTTGAGCTTTGGGTAAGTTTGCTAGCTATAATGGAACACACTCCTTGCTACGGAATTTTTTTTATTAATCATCCCACGGTTGACTCGGTGGGCAACGAAGAAAGGAAGGGGAAACAGTCGGAATTTAAACAGCAAGGCTCAGAACGGGAAAACGGCCTTCAATCACACATACAGAGAGGAGTCCAAGACCATTCACCCTCCCAAGCTTGGGAAAAACGGGGGGGGGGGGGAAGGGGGGGAATTCTCCATACCAGTAAAATACAGAAAGAACAGCCAATAAGGGTCACTGGTTGTGTCTCAACCCAGTGAGTCTAGAAAGGACAAGAGTACATTACATTCAAGGAACAATGTCTCGACCACACCTGGAAAAACTCCCAAATGTCCCGCACGGCTCACCGCTGATCTAGACGGAGATCCCAGAGAGATCCAAGCAGGACCGCTAAGAAGATCCCTTGCATTTCGACAAGGTGAATTACAAAGACGAAGCAGACACCGCGTTGTACCGAAAGAGACAAAGACACAAGCCGGCGATGCGGGAGCCGTTTTAACACACGGAACTCCTCTGTTTCTCTTCGTTTCGAACTTCCTGAGACGGCTTTTCTAAGGCAGTGGGGCTGCTAGCAGGGCGCGATTCTCTGGGTCGAAGCAGGCACCGTCCAGTTTTGAGAAGGCACTAAAAACAAAATAGCATCCCTAACTTTATTTATTTGGCTAGGCCTGGCCGGCCCTCAGCAGATCCTTTTGAAGTTTGGCCGAACTCTCGCCAAAAGAAAGGCTGGGTAATTTAGCCACTCAGAGGTTGATGCCTGGGGAGGGAGGGGGGAGAATTTTTGGCGGGGGGAGGAGGAGGTAGAAGGGGAGTTGGCATCTTCTTCTTGGTACAACCGACAAACCTCGAAAACAAAAGCCGGCAGCTGAAACAATAATGGGTCGGGTTGGTTTTTCCTTTTTCGTCACGGAAGGCACTAACTGGTACGGAAACGGTTTTCGAGCGGCTGTTTTGTTTCCCCATTTAAAGTGCAGAAGATTTCTTTCTTGAAGGGAGAGGGTGGGGGGAAATGAAAAATCAGGGGAGGGGTCCGTCAAAGGAAGGTAAGCGGGAAGAAAGGAGCAGAGATTCCGCCGCCCCCGACTCAGAAGCTCAGATTGGCTGTCTATGAAGAAGCTTTGCGAAAGCGATTCCTGGATCGGAAAGCCAGATTCCGGTGATTCCACCGTTAAGGATAACATTTTGGGAGTCACACCTCGTCGTGCCGCCTTGTTCACTGAGATTTCCCGTGCGGTGGTGGGGCCAGGGGCTGCTCTCTGGAGGGGGCCGGGTGGACAGGAGACCTGGAGAAGGTAAGCACACAGGTGAGAAGATGTTCAGGTTAGGGAAAATTTCACACCCAAGCAGTCACCCAAGAGCTAATAATTCCTTGATTTTTCCAGTAGTCCTCGACGTAAGACCACAATTCGGCAGAGTCCAGTCTCTTGCCCCCAACAATCTGGGTCCTCGCTTTACCGACATTGGAAGGACGTAAGGCTGAGTCAACCATGAGCCGGTCAGAATCGAACTGCTGGAAGTGGGTAGAATTAGCCTGACAATACTGCATTCTAACCATTGGGAAGAGAAGGAAGGAAGGAAGGAAGGAAGGAAGGAAGGAAGGAAGGAAGGAAGGAAGGAAGGAAGGAAGGAAGGAAGGGCAATAGCAACAGCTCTTAGATATATATATGTACCGCTTCTCAGTGCTTTGCAGCCCTCTCTAAGTGGTTTACAGAGTCAGGATCTTGCACCCAACAATCTGGGTCCTCATTTTACTGACCTCGGAAGGACAGAAGGTTGAGTCAATCTTGAGCCAGACAGAATCGAACTGCTGGCACTGGGCAGAATTAGCCTGCAATATTGCATTCTAACCAGCAGTGGGTTTCAAATTTTTTTACTACCGGTTCTGTGGGTCTGGCTCCTCATTTTACCAACACTGGAAGGACAGAAGGCTGAGTCAACCTTGAGCCGGTCAGAATCGAACTGCTGGCGGTGGGAAGAATAAGCCTGCAATACTGCATTCTAACCACTGGGGGAGAAAAGGAAGGAAGGAGCTGGTCAGGATCGAACTGCTGAACTAAGCCAAATACATACCCCATAGCCCGTATCTTCTGCAGCACGAACGCCGCTGTGTTGTCAATCACAATGCCCAGTTCGCGGTATTCGCCTGAGTATCGGATGTAGCCCCAGGCTAGCAGGGAAAGAAGCAACAGCCCCACCATTAAGTTGCACAACTGGGCAACCACACTCAGTCCAATGTACTCGGTGATCCCCGAGGTCACGTAAAGCACCACGATGATGCCGAAGAGGATGGCGGGCGTCCGGAAAGTGTTGAAGATGTTCTTGCTCTGGTTATGCTTGGCCAAGTCTTCAAAAAGGTCGCTCAGCTCCTGCATCAACTCGTCCTCGTAACGTTGGCTGAACTCCCGGCCGCCCATCTTCTTGATGCGACGGAAGTGCTCCAAAGCCCGCAGGTTCTGCTCCCGGTGCTTTGCCTCCAGCAACTCGGGGGCCACATATGGTTTGTCTCCGCCACAGATCTGGAGGGAAAAGAGGACCAGGGCAGGTTAAGTTATCGGGCACGGTAAAGCAGGCTGGGAGAGCTGGGCTTGGTGGGTGGTTCAAAGCACCGGGCTAGAAACCGGGAGATTGTGAGTTCTAGTCCTGCCTTAGGCGTAAAAGCCAGCGAGATAACTTCGGGCCAATCACCAGGAGATGTTGAATCCTAGTTCCGTTCCAGGCATGAAAGCCAGAAGGATGACTTTGGCCAGTCACCAGGAGACGATGAGTTCTAGTTCTGCCTTAGGCGTGAAAGCCAGTGGGATAACTTTGAGCCAATCCCCAGGAAACACTGAATTCTAGTCCCACCTTAGGCATGAAAACCAGTTGCGTGACTTTGGCCAATCCCCAGGAAACAGTAAATTCTAGTTCCAGTGGGGTGGATTTGGCCCAATCATTGGGAGATTGTGAGTTCTAGTTCTGCTTTAGGCATGAAAGCTGGCTGGGTGACTTTGGGCCAATCACCAAGAGACTCTGAATTCTAATTCCATTCGAGGCATGAAAGCCAGAGGGATAACTTTGGTCCAGGTCACCAGGAGACAGGGAGTTCTATTCCCACCTTAGGCATTTGGGCCAATCACCAGGAGACTGGGAGTTCTAGTCTCGTCTTAGGCATAAAAACCATCTAGGTGACTTTGGGCCAGGCCTTTTTTGGGGGGTCTGGAAACACAGAAACAATGTGAAACTCCTTCCGAAAACATTTCTTGGCAAAAAAAACCCCATCCTCAACAACTTCTCTACACAGTCATCAGGAGTCAAGAACAGCTCCTGGGCAGCCCATACAGGTGGCAAACCGTGGGTAAATGCCACCCCACCCCACCCCCGCCCCCCTCACCTTTTCCATGCTGCTGTAATACAGGTCTTTGGCTGAAGCGACAGCCGCCAGATTGTTGGCTTCAGCGGTGGCCTGCAAAGGAGGAGAAACAACTTCAGAAGCAAACCAGTTGAGTTTTCCCCACCCTCTGCTAAGAGTTAGGAAAACTGTAAAAAAAAAGAAAAACAAAAAATTGGCAGGTTGCATTTGGAGGTTTAATGCTGTATTTTTTGTGTACAGTTCTGTAATTTTATTCGCTGTAGCTGGTAACCCGGCGTTGCCCGGGTATTTATAGATGTCGAAGCCTTTGTCTGACAGGGAGCCATTGAGAGGAGCCTTTCTTCCCCCCTACTCCCATGCCCATCACCCCTGCTCTCTCCTTTCCCCCTCCCATGCGCTCCTCTTTCCCGCCCTGTCTATGATCCTGGCACACTTTGCCCCAAATCCATCAGGTGCTTCCCCATTGCTCCACTGGAGGGCGAACGTCACAGCTGGCTTTCCAGAGGAAGCTGCAAAGGAACTGCCATCACAAACAATTGCCGCTCTAGGATGCCACACTCGCTCTCCTTAACAGCCCAGATTCTACCTTCCCCCTCCCATGACATCACAAACAATTGCCGCTCTAGGATGCCGCACTTGCTCTCTTTAATGGCCCAGGCGTTCCACAGTTATGTTGGAACATACACACAGACACACAGACACACACACACACCAGGGGTGTCTTACCCCCACAGTATTTGTTTCCAGATAGTAAGTCATCTGTGTACCATGTTTGGTTGAGATTGCTCGAGGCGTTCCAGAGTTATGCTGGAACATACATACATACATCCTTTTTTATATAGATAAGATTGCGACTGGAGCCAGCTCTGCAGGCTTTGTAGAGGCAGTACAGGTAGTCCTTGACTTAACGACCACAACCGAGTCCAAAATTTCTGTTGCTACGTGAGACACTTCTTAAGTGGATTGGTCCCAGTTAACGACTCTCCTTGCCACCATTGTTAAGTGAATCACTTCGGTTAAGTTAGGAACATGTGGGCTGTTAAAAGGGAATTCACTTTGCTTGTCAGGAGGTCGCAAAAGGGGATCACACGACCCTGGGGATACTGCGACCATCATAAATACGAGTCAGTTGCCAAGCATTCTGAATTTCGATCACATGACCATGGGAATGCTACAAAGGCCATAAGTGTGAAAAACAGCCATAAGCCGCTTTTTTCAGTGCTGTTGTAACTTCAAACGGTCACTAAACGAACTGTCGTAAGTCGAGGGCTAGCTGTAACCACCACGCTGAATTGTAGCAAGAAGTCAAGTGATTTTTAACTCTTCCCTTTCCAGGCAAAACTCACCAGCAACATGGATTTGGGGTGTGGCAGGTCTTCCCCCTGGTAAATCTTGATATAAGCCTAGGATGAAGGACATTAACAAACGATTATTACACAACTGTAAATTCATTCATTTCCATGGTTTTTCGTTCCAACCTAAAAATATTTGTGGGTCCTAAATCCAGTAAGAAGGAAAACATCCTCCATGCTTAAAGACTGGCCGAACTACAGTTACTCCTCAACGTACGACCGTCATGGAGCCTCAGATTTCTGTCCCTGTGTGAGACATTTTTGGTAAACAGCCACAGAATTGTTGCAATGTCCATTTCTGAATAGTGACTGCCCAGGGATCCTGCCCCTAGCCCTCCCTCCCCCAAATTTGAGATGGCCTATTTAGGAATTCTGAGTAGGAATTTAAGAGGCTAATTCTGTTAAATCTTAAAAACACCTGACTTCCAAAATGCCTGCTTCTTAAAATTCTAGCAAATTCTTGGCCTTTTTCTCTGGTCTGTTCTCTGCGGACCCACCCCCCCAAATCCATGGGGAGATCTGATTGCAAGGAGCTCAAGAGTTGTTTATAAACGTTATATAAACATTTGAAATAAGTACGCTAATTAAATCAAACCGCCAGACCAAGCAGCTCTCAATTTTCTTTTTTTCTTTATTGACTTTCCTCTCGCTGAAAAGAAAAGAAATGTAAACAAAGCTCAGAGTGTGACGAAACGTACCTTGAAATACTCCAACAGGCCTCGGCAGGTTACTTTCGAGCCGTTGATCTCCTTTTCTAAGAGCTGACTGGGATCCAGGACGAACGGGATCAACTGCTTCAGCTGGTCCTTGAATTCGTCGGCGATGTCTGCAGCACAAAAAGGAAACATGGACGAAAAAGATAAAAGAGGAAGAACTGCGATGGGAATGGAGTTCTTTTTTTCCCCGTGAATTGTTTTATGGCCTTATAAAATACAGACAGACATTTATTATTGTAGGTAATGACTGTCGTACTATGTGGGGAAAACATTTTAGGAGACGGGGCAAAATATGCTGGCAAAGGAACAATTAGATAAGAGGCAGCTGAGCCCTCAGCTGAATAATGGGTGGGGAAAGAGGATGAAAAGAGACCCTTCCTAGTTTATCAGGGTGTAAAGGGGAGGGATGCGGTGCCCCAGTGGTTAAGACGCTGAGTTTGTCGATTGAAAGGTTGGCGGTTCGAATCCCTAGTGCCACGTAACGGGGTGAGCTCCCATTGCTTGTCCCAGCTTCTGCCAACCTAGCAGTTCGAAAGCAGGTAAAAAAAAATGCAAGTAGAAAAATAGGGACCATCTTTGGTGGGAAGGGAACAGCGTTCCGTGCGCCTTTGGCGTTGAGTCATGACGGCCACATGACCTCGGAGACGTCTTCGGACAGCGCTGGCTCTTCGGCTTTGAAACAGAGGTGAGCACCGTCCCCTAGAGTCGGGAACGACCAGCACATATGTGTGAGGGGAACATTTACCTTAAAGGGGAGGGTGGGAGATTTGAACTTTCAGATTTTTGAGAGTCGTGTCAGGTAGACCAAACAGGAAAAAACAATCAGGTGAACTAATTATATTTCGCTGCCTTGACATCTTACAGCTGTTGGATATAAGCTGTAAGAAACATTGGAGAACTTCTAGTCCAACCTCCTGCCTAAAGCAGGAGACCCCTGTTTCATTCTGCACAAACGGCTGTCCAGTTTCTTCCTAAAAAATCTCCGGTGATGGAGCGCCCACCATTTCTGGTGGCAAGCTGTTCCGCTGGTTAATTGTCCTCACTGTTAGGAAGTTTCTCCTTAATTGTAGGTTGCTTGTCTCCTTGATTAGTTTCCATCCATTGCTTCTTGTCCTCCCTTCTGGTGCTTTGGAGAATAATTTGACTCCCTCTTCTTTGGGGCAGCCCCTCAAATATTGGAAGACTGCTATCATGTCACCAGAGGCGGGTTTCAGCAGGTTCTGACCAGTTCTGGAGAACCGGTAGCGGAAATTTTGAGTAGTTCGGAGAACCGGTAGTAAAAATTCTGACTGGCCCCGCCCCCATCTATTCTCTGCCTCCTGAGTCCCAGCTGATCGGGAGGAAATGGGGATTTTGCAGTAACCTTCCCCTAGAGTGGGGAGGGAATGGAGATTTTATAGTATCCTTCTCCTGGAGTGGGGTGGGAATGGAGATTTTACAGTATCCTTCCCCTGCCACACCCACCAAGCCAGACCCGTGGAACCGGTAGTAAAAAATTTTAAAACCCACCACTGCATGTCACCCCTAGTCCTTCTTTTCATTAGACTAGAACAGGGGTCTCCAAAGACTTTAAGACTTATGGACTTCAACTCCCAGAATTCCTCAACCAGTGAGTTGAAGTCTTAAAGTTCCTCAGTCAGTCCACAACTCTTAAAGTTATGAAGTTTGGAGATCCCTGGTCTAGAATTAAACATTAAAAAAAAGAAAAGAAACCAAACAAAGAAACCGCACTCTGAAATACTTTTAATAAAATCGGGAGACCTTTTAAACCCTCCAAAGAGGATTTTTCCAGCTGTGGATCTGCAGCACACAAAGCAGGGGTGAAATGCTACCGGTTCGAGTCGGTTCACTCGAACCGGTAGTATAAAATGCTACAGGTTCGCTGAACCGGTAGTAAAAAAGAATGCTTTAAAAAGTTCTAATGATTGCGCGTCGCTCAGCTGATTTTTGTAACTTTTTTTAAAAAAAAATTAAGTATTTTTTTTACTACCGGTTCTCCGGAACCGGTAGTTAAAAATGCTTTAAAAAGTTTTTTTAAAAAAGAGCAGGAAATCCAAAAGGGATGCAGCGAACCGGTGGCGACTGGCGGAGGATTTCACCACTGACACAAAGCCAGGTTTTGGGATGTGGGATCTTTTTCACGCCCAGACCCATGTCCTTCAGAGATTCCAGGCCTTACCGTTCAGACGGCCATCAAAATTCGGGCTGGTAGCCACTTTGAGTCCCGGATGAGGTAAGAGGAAACAGTTGACGTTGGTGAAGCAGGAATGGATGTGTTTGCGAACATTTTGAATCTCTTCGTGCTGGTGAGATTTTACCTTGTGGCAGAAAAGAGAGGAGGATTCAGAACAGGCCCAACAAAACCCAACACTGACGAGCATGACCACAGAATTTCTGGAGTTTTTTTTTTATTATTATTTTGTTTTACCTCCAGACGTTTATCGAGGAAATTCATGCCTCCGTCCAAGCCGTAGTTATACTCGTACGGAAAACTCCAATCTCGCACCAGGAACATCAGCGTCTGCGTTAAAGAGAGAAAGCTCAGATGATACCATTGCACCAGAGGTGGGTTTCAGCAGGTTCTGGAGAACCGGTAGCGGAAATTTTGAGTAATTCGGAGAACCGGCAAATACCACCTCTGACTGGCCCCACTCTGTCCCTCCCAGGAGTCCCCACGTGGCCCGTTTTGGATGCAGGTAAGTGCAGTGCGCGCTTGGGAAGGGCGAAAAATGGGCCTACTGGAAGTTTGGGAAGGCCGGAAACGGGCCCATTTCTGGCCTCTAGAGGGCCTCTGGAGCAGAGGTGGGTTTCAGCAGGTTCTGACCAGTTCTGGAGAACCGGTAGCGGAAATTTTGAGTAGTTCGGAGAACCGGCAAATACCACCTCTAACCCGAATCAGAGCACAGCAAACGTAAAACTTTTCAGATTCAGAACTTTTGTCTGGATTCAAAGTTTTCACTTTTTTCCCCCCCTGTGGCTGTGAGTTCCGTAGGTGAATTATAAATGGAGCCCGAGATTGTCCAGGCAGACTCCCTTCACCCCCATTCCTGATTGACCGAATGCATACCTGGAATGGCTTGAGAAAAATTTCGTCCATGGCCAGACGCCCGTATTCGGTAAAGAGCTGCACAAAGAGAAAAAGAGCAACAGTTGAGGGCCAGTTGCATGGAGTGGCCTAGAGCTGGAGCTCTGGCCTCACAATCAAGAGGCTCTGAGTTCGATTCTAGGTAGAGGCAGATATTTCTCTCTCTGGGCACAATCAGAATATATCTGCTGAAAAAAAAAACTCCACATTGGCGACAGGAAAGGCATCTGGCCAGTAAATACTCAGCTCTATTCAGTTGCCCAGACTAAAAGATGATGACGACGACTGAGGGCTAGCTGCATGAAAAGATCACACGTATTATAGGGAGATCCTGCCTACCTGCAGCTGCTGGAGGTCATCTTCTTGGATGTTTTGGGACAGGTTGTAAATCTGGAAAGGAAAGGAGTGGTGTACACAATTAATTATATGCTTAGCAACCGCAACATAAAAAGGTCACAAAATTGGGCACAAATTGCTTAACAAACCACACTTCTTAGTGATTTAAAGTTCCAGCCTTAATTATGGTTATAAGTCAAGGACTACCTCTGTTGTCTTAATGCTTGTAGTGTTAGTGTGCTTTCGGGGTTTTAGGCATTTTGTTTTAATCTTGCAAGCTGTCCAGAATCATGTCTGTGAGATGGGCATATATAAAATGGTTGGATGGATGGAAAGAATTAGATTGCTTCAGAGAGAGAGAGAGAGAGAGAGAGAGAGAGAGAGAGAGAGAGAGAGAGAGAGAGAGAGAGAGAGAGAGAGAGAGAGAGAGAGAGGATTGAGATTATAGACAGACAGGAGAGATGATAGATGGATGGATGGATGGATGGATGGACAGACAGATGAGATGATAGATAGATAGATAGATAGATAGATAGATAGATAGATAGATAGATAGATAGATAGAGAGATTAGAGATAGATAGAGATTAGAGATAGATAGATAGATAGATAGATAGATAGATAGATAGATAGATAGATAGACAGAGCAACAGGTGATGGATGGAGAGAGAGAGAAAGAGGGAGAGATGGATGGATGGCTAGATAGATAATAGATTGATAAAGAGATAACACAGATGGACAGACAGACCAACAGATGATGGATGAAGACAGGCAGACAGGCAGACATCTGAGTGTCCCAGCGCATCAAGACCTCCAGCTAACTTCCCGCACTCGTGGGGACCCCATGCTAGTTCTCCTCACTTGCCAATCATGGCCAGCTGCAAACAGTGGGACTTTCTAACAGGTGAAGGGCCGGCAGCTCACCTGAACGGAGCTGGTCATGGTGCTGAGGGCAAAGATGGTGGCGCAGTCTTTGACGGTGGACTGGCTGTCAAAGGCCCCCTGGGTGTCCATCAGCACAACGGCAACCTGCAAGGCAAGAGGCAAAATCTTGGAATATTTACAATTTATTGTTGGAATTACAAGCCTTGAATTTTCAAGGTGAAGGTTCGAATCCTGAATTGGTCATCGCAACAGGCTTGGGCCAATCGGTCGATCTACAGAACTAGCTGAGCAGGGGGGTTGGACTAGAAGACCTCCAAGGTCCCTTTGCAGCTCTATTCGGATTGATTGATTGATTTTTAAGAAGAGATTGGACGCAATCAATCTCACAACAATCTGCCTGAAATGGCATAAGGATCTCCTGCTTGAGCAGGGGGGGGGGGGGGGGGGGTTAGACTAGAGGACCTCCAAGGTCCCTTCCAAATCTGTGATTCTGTTTTGTACAGGGGAGACAAAGGTTCTGGTTTTAGCCCTGCTGCCCTGAAAAAACTCGGATCTATTTCTGCAAGCCGGCGGTTTCCTTTCCCTCCGTAGCCGTTCCTGCTTTCACCTTCTTCCCGCTGGGCTTCATCACGATGAAAACTTCGCTCCAGATCTGAATGCCGGTGGTCTCGGGGTCGGAGCCCCCCCGCCACGAAAAGCCCGTCAAGGGCTCATTTTCCACCCCCAGCCAATCAATTTTGCTGTCTTCTTTCTGTAGAAAAAAAAATAAACAAACACCGCAGCGTCGGAATGAGGCCTCCAAAACCTTCCTGAGGATCGTAAAACCAAAATTTGCCCCGGATTATGGCGCCTCCATCCAGTTTTCCCCAAGTAGGACTTTCCCAGACCAAAGGGACTACAACTCCCATCGTTCCAGGTCAGCGTACCACTGAAATCTGAGGCATCCCAAAGCCTGTTGGGTCGAAGGGGAGATTTTTCTCTTCTCTGAGATAGATTTTTCTCTTGGAGGAGGCGGAGAAAAATCTCTTTTTTTTACAAAAATAAAAAAAGAGTTTAAACTTTTTTCAGGACCCCATAGGACGGGTGTTGGCAACCTGCGGCTCTGGAGCCACATGCGGCTCTTTGGACCCTCTGCTGCGGCTCCCTCTCCCATCACTGGCTGGCTCCGCCCCTCACCCTCCCCTCCCCGTGCCTCCGCCATAAAGCAACGGCGCGGTGGATGAAGAAGCAACCGGGGCTGATTCTCCAGCGCCTCACTCTTGCTGGAGCTTCTTCCGGCCCTTATTGGTGCTGGGCGTGCCTTGGTCGCTTGGGGAGATGCACACCTGTCCGCCCCGAGACACTAGTTCGACCCGGCCACAACCGATGCCAGCCGAACACGAGAGCTGGTGGGGTGGGAATGGGATCCGGCAGGAGAGGACGATGGAAAGGGGGACAGGCCCGCAGCACCCAGCCAAACAGAAAAAGAGAAAAACAAATGAAAGGAAGAGAGAGAGAGAGAGAGAGAGAAAAATGAGAGAGAGAAAAGGAGGGAAAAAAGAGAAAGAAATGAGAAAATGATGGAGAGGATGAGAGAGAGGAAAAAAAGAAAAACAAGTGAGAGAAGGGGGGAGAGAGAAATGAGAGAGAGAAAAGGGGAGAAAAAAATGAGAAAATGATGGAGGGAGAGTATGAGAGAGAGGAAAAAAAGAAACAAGGGAGATAAGGGAGAGAGAAATGAGAGAAAGCTGGAAGGAGGGAATGAGAAAGGGAAAAGAGGGAAACAAATGAGAAAGAAGGGGAAAGGAGGAAGGAAGGAAGGAAGGAAGGAAGGAAGGAAGGAAAGGAGAGGGAGAGGAAAAAGAGAAAAACAGAAGAGACCCATTTCCCACAGAAAACACCCAGAGCCACAAAACCTAGGTAGGCGTGGCTGGAGCAGGTCATGTGACTGGGCGGGAGTGACATTGAGTTGGCCACGCCCACCGAGGTTTTGTGGCTCCCAGTGTTTTCTTTTCTGTGGGAAGCTGGCTCTTTTGAGTGTTTAAGGTTGCAGACCCCTGCATAGGATGAAAATAAGATTTGGGGGGGGGGGAATGGAAATGAGAGGAGACTCACTGGAGCTTCCAGTCAAATGACCAAGTTACTTGGCAGAAATCTGAGGGGTGATAAAAAATACAATTTGTGTGTGCCCCCCTCTGGGAAAGCATGGCTGCAATAGGCAGGGTCAGAAAGAAAAAGGAAAAAAAAAAAAGATTTGGATTTCCAGTCTCTGATCCCTGAGTTCAAACTATTAGTCATGGGAGCAAAATAGCAGCTTTGTATTAACAGAAAGCTCTTATGCAACCTCCCCACCGTGGTCTAAAATGATTGCGAAGGAAGAGCGACAAGCCACGGCTTGCTAAGTTGCATTTCCTAACTGGAAAGCTGAGTTGCAGAAAATAGGCAACAGCATCGAGATTTAAACACAATTGATTATTTCTCTCTAGGTGTTTCTCAACCTTGGCAACTTTTAATTCTGGGACTTCAACTCCCAAAATTCCCCAGGCAGCATGCCTGAATATGGGTGGACTTCAACTCCCAGAATCGCCCAACCAGCATGCTTTAAGATTGGTGGACTTCAACTCCCAGAATTCCCCAGGCAGCATGCTTTAAGATAGGTGGACTTCAACTCCCAGAATTCCCTAGCCAGCATGCTTTAAGATGGGTGGACTTCAACTCCCAGAATTCCTGGCTAAGGAATTCTGGGAATTGAAATCCACTCATTGTAAAGCTGCCATGGTTGGGAAAACACTGACAGTTAACTTTTGTGTTGAATTTATATTTACCGACAAAGAAATAAAGGGAGACTAGCACAGATCTATTTCAAGCTATTTAGCTCTCATCAGCTAGCCATATACCCTTCTGGGATTCGAACCCGGGCTAGCTATCCTGACAGTTAACCAAGAACAAACCGGGAGATAAGTGTTTCATGCAAAAATCTGGATTCTCTCAAGATACCTAAAGTCAAAGGGGAGATAAAAAAGATCGTAAATTCTTTAGGACAGAGACTGCTTCCTGGTTCTCTTAAGAAATTTCCTCAAATCCCAAATCTACCGCCCTCACAGGTGCAACAACTAAACAACACACAAAGGGCAAACATGGATGTCATTGCCCTCTGAAGATGAGGGAACCAAAGATGCCATATTTTTCGGAGTATAAGATGCTCCAGAGTATAAGACGCACCTTTGTTTTTGGGGGAGGAAAATAATAAGAAAAGAAAAAATCTTGCCTCTGCCTACCAGCATCCATCGATATTCATCTGGCTAGCATCCTGTCAGTGTGTGGGAGAGTTGAGGGCTGTTTGGAAACTGAAACAGTATTTGCTGTGTGAGCAACAAGGAAGGAGACAGCAAGGAACCTGGGCGTGGCTTAGCTCTGCAGCTCTGAGTCTGTACTGAGCTCTAAACTAGTCTGGTGCTCAAAACTGAAACTCCTCTCCTCTGCTTGTGTTTTGCTTGTATTTACTACCACGTTGGAAAACCTGCTTCTGGTATTGTATATTTGCTTCCTGTGTTATATTATATATAAAGAGAAGTTATTGAACCCTGCTGAATCGGTTATTTGCGTCTGCTTTCTGGATGTGATGGCTGCTGCAAACTCTGACATGTCCTTGCAGCAAATAGCAAACAGCCAGGTCAGCTTCAGCACAGCCTGATTCAGCACAAGCAGCTGATTGGCGGGTGGATTGGCCTCCCGGAATACCCTCAATCAGCTGTTCCAGGCTGCAGGGATTGCCACAGACCATAGCGGCCTCCGTGCCTCGCGTTTTTGGCTACATTCGGTATATAAGACGCATCCAAATTTCCACCCTCTTTTAGGGTGACTACTCCGAATAATATGGTACATAATGATCATCCTTCCAAGATGGCCAAAATACGGCACTGCTCCTGCACGCAACGGGGAAGCCGACCTTACCTGCGTGTACAGGTAACGCAGGAGGAAGTCCAGCAGGAAAGACTTGCCCTTGCGGAAAGCGCCCGCCACGGACACGACCACCACGTCAAGGTCACGGATAGCATCTTGCAGCAGGACTTGGCTCAACGCCTTCTCGTCCAACTCAAAGGAATGTTCTTCTTTGTGGACCAGGACGATCTGAACAGGACCCGGCTTGGTTACCACCATGGCATCTCCTCCTGGTACGGTCAAGAAAGAAAGAGAAAAAAAAAGAAAGAAAAAAGGATGAGCAACATCCCCCAATACACGTCCAGGCAGTCCTCGACTTACGCTTCATTTAGTGACCATTCAAAGTGCAACGGCACTGAAAGAAAGAGACTTAGGATGCTAATTTTCCCACACTTAGAGTCACCATGGCAGGCGTCCCTGCGGCCACGTGATCAAAATTCAAGTGCTTGGCGATAATAATCACCTTGATTGTTACTGCACAACGTATATACCTGTGATGGCGAACCTATGGCACGCGTGGAAAAGAACCGGTAGCGGAAATTTTGAGCAGTTCGGAGAACCGGCAAATACCACCTCTGGCTGGCCCCAGGAGTGGGGAGGGAATGTGGATTTTGCAGTATCCTTCCCCTGCCACGCCCACCAAGCCACGCCCACAGAACCGGTAGTAAAAAAAAATTGGATTTCACCACTGCATCCTCTGTAGTGTTTTTCTATCCGGCACTGTCAGGCCGGTGTACCACACCGGGATGCAATAAGTGAGGACGCTTTCTACAACTGGTACAACAACAAAAAATGAAATAAAATAAAAAATACGTACAACTGGCATGTACCTATTTATTCCAGAATCTGGAGAGTTATAAAGAGCTTTTTCAGGGGGAGAAGCAGTGGTAGGTTGTCCCTGGTTCAGACCGGTTCGCAAGAACCGGTAGTAAAACCGGCAGGAGGCTCCGCCCACCACCACGGATGTCATCATTGGCGATCTGCACATGCATAGAACCTTCTGCGCATGGGCAGAAACAAGGCATGCACTCACGCGCACTCCCATTGCGAACCGGTAGTAAAAGTAAGTAGAACCCACGCCTGGTACACTGTTCTCTTTTTTTCTTTTATAATTAAGGCAAAACACAGTTCAGAAAAATCAAGACTAAAAAACAAAGAGACAAAAATGCTTTGTGTCCTCAGAAATCCTTCCACCGTGATAATTATTTTCCACGTCTAAACATTTTCCATTCCCCAAACATGAATCCTTCGGTTTGCCAAACAAAGACATTTCAACGTCGTCATTTCTGCCTCCCGCACACGGCCCCCCCTCCCCTAAAAAAGCACAACTTATATAATATACATGTGGTTGTTTGAGCATGCTGGAAATGTCTTTTGGGCTTTCTTTTGTGACTACGCAATGTCTTACAACAATGTAAAGAATGTTGATATTTAACATGGTGGGGATCCGGGCCAGTCTCAAAACGTTTAAAAGCATTTTTGATTAAAAAAAACCCAAAACTATTTTGTGCTGAACCACCGAAAGCCCAAAGCAGACTATCATAAGCGTACTTTATTGATTTTCTTTCCATAATGCATTCTTTCAGTTCAATTTTCTGGACTCCTGAAAAACCAATTAAAGAGATATTTATATAGCAAGGCCCTGGAGTTAAAAAGTTCTATCTATCTATCTATCTATCTATCTATCTATCTATCTATCTATCACAAGGATCTTCAAACTTGACAGCTTTAAGACTTGTGGATGTCAACTCCCAGAATTCCTGAGCTAACATGACTGGAGGAGGAATTCTGGGAGTTGATGTCCACAAGTCTTACAGCTGTCAAGTTTGAAGATCCCTGATCTATCCTATCCTATCCTATCCTATCCTATCCTATCCTATCCTATCCATCTCTATATCTATCATCTATTTATGTATTAATCAATCTATCTCTATCTCTATTCATATATCTTTCAATCATCTATCTATATCTATCTATCTCTCTTACCTATCTCTTATTTATCTTATCTATTTATCTTACCTATCAATCTCTCTCCCTCTCTTATCTATTTCCATCGATCCAGAATACGTGTGTGTATGTATGTATGTATGTATGTATGTATATATATATATACACACACACACACACAAATATACCCAAGAGATATAAGGAACAGGTATTGCAGGTCCTTAGATTATGCACAACAGTCTACCCATGTAGGCCGTGAGTTTTCCAATTCTGATTTTTTTTTAAATAATGGAAATAGATAACCACCTCTCATGGTAACTCCCAGAATTCCCCAGCCAGCATGCTTTAAGATGGGTGGACTTCCACTCCCAGAATTCCTTAACCAGCTGAGGAATTCTGGGAGTTGAAGTCCACCCATCTTAAAGCATCCAAGTTTGAAAACCACTGCACTAAATGAACCTCATGTTCCCTTCCCCGTGTAGTTCAATGACACATTTTGTTGTTTGAAATGAAGAGCCAGAGACTCACTGCAGAAAAACTGACTGTTTTTTTCCCCCCGGGATGCAGCTGTGTCGAATGGCAAAACGACAGGATGACAAAAACATTGGGAAAAACAGACACATTTTTCCCCTAGTCTTGCTCTGATCAAATCCCACAAAATCTTAAAAGCGATCTTTTGCACATACAAAGGCAAGTATAATTCTTGCATTACGGATCCACTGGGCCAAGAAAGAGACACAGGTAGTCCTCGATTTACGACCACAATTGAGCCCAACATCTCTGCTGCTAAGTGAGACAGTTTTTGGTGAAATTTCCCCCATTTTGCCACCTTTCTTGCCACAGTTGTTAAGCGAATCACGGCAGTGAATTTTAGTAACGTGGTTGTTATGTGAATCTGCCTTCCCCATTGACTTTACTTGAGAATGGAATGGAGTGGAGTGGAGTAGAATAGAATAGAATGTACAATACAATACAATACAATACAATACAATACAATACACAGGCAGGAAACCCTGCCCCATTTCAGACAAATGGCTGTCCAATTTCTTCTTAAAAACCTCCTGTGATGGAGCACCCACAATTTCTGGTGGCAAGCTGTTCCACTGATTAATTGTTCTCACTGTCAGGAAATTTCTCCTTAGTTCTAAATTGCTCCTCTCCTAGATTAGTTTCCACCCGTTGCTTCTTGTCCTGCTTTTAGGTGCTTTGGAGAATAGCTTGACTCCCTCTTCTTTGGGGCAGCCCCTGAGATATTGGAAGACTGCTATCATGTCTCCCCTGGTCCTTCTTTTCATTAAACTAGACATACCCAGTTCCTGCAACTGTTCTTCATATGTTTTATCTTCCAGTCCCTTAATCATCTTTGTTGCTCTTTTCTGCACTCTTTCTAGAGTCTCAAAACATTTTTTTTTTATATTGTGGCAACCAAAACTGAATGCAGTATTTCAAGGGTGGCCTTACCAAGGCCTTATAAAGCGGCATTAACACTTCACGTGATCTTGATTCTATCAAGATTGTACAATTGTAGTTTGCAAATGTGGTGCAAGGACCACCACCCCCCCCTTGACCACGGTCTCCCAACCCTCCTTTCGCTGCTGCTTCTCCTTCTGGGCTCTCCTGGGGATTCATGCTGAGGAGGGCCGGAAGCCAAGGAGAGCATCCATTCGAAGGCTGATCCCATCCTTAGATGCTCCGAAGTGTTCCAGGCGGTCCATTACCATGGCAACGGAGACGAGTTCCAGAAAAACACAATCGCCGAGATGTTTTGCATCCTTCCACTCCGTCTTTATTTCACCAAGTTCCTCTTCCGTGCATGAATTTGCAAACAGGGGCAAATTCGACCCCCCCCACCCCCCGGGGGTCTTGTGATCCCCTTTTGCGACCTCCTGACAAGCCAAGTCAATGGGGAAGCCAGCTTCACTTAACAACCGGGTTGCTAACTTCGCAGTTGCGGCAAGGAAGGTCGTAAAATGGAGCAAAACTCACTTTAACGAATGTTTCACTTAGCAACAGAAACGTCGGCCCCTATTGTATTCGCAAGTCGAGGACTACAGATCCTCAACGGAAGGCAAGCTGGTTGCGAAAAGCCTGAAGCAGAAGCGTAATAAGAATAAAAGAATAAAAAGAAGTGGATAATAGTGCAAAAGAACAACAGTGTTTGGGGTTTTTTTTAATGTTTTATCCGTCTTTAAAATGAAACCTGTTCTCTTCATCGCCGGCCAGGGTTTAAAAAAAAACACAAAATGTACATACAAACCACTTTATGTCACATCAATATTTCATCCTCGCTAATAGCTCAAGTCAGCTGCCTTGGCTTCTCATTTCACAACCAGAAATAATGAAGTTTTGCAGAATGGAAGCCCAGTGAGTTTTTTTTTTTTTTTAAAGCGAAAATCTTGCACCTCCAGAGCTGCGAAGGCGAAAACACAGTAATTTTAGCTCTTTATGGGGTGTCTGATTTCAAGGAAGCTCTTCCCTACGTTACTTCTGTGTGTTTGGGTGCAACGACACCTGTTCTAACTAGACGTTGGTGATAAAAATCTCTTCTCGGGGTTGCACAATCTCCATCAAAGGGACAACTCAACCAGCCACAACTGGTTCCAACATTCAAAATGTAGGCCAAGCCCAAAGTATTTCCATCCATCCATCCATCCATCCATCCAGGAATCAACTAACCTAATCCCTAACTTCATTGGTTGACTCAACCTTCTAGCTTTGTAAGGAGAATGTTCCATGTTCTGGCCATATTCTCTCCATTTATGAACCAAGGTCACTCAAGATACGAAATGACTAAGTCCGAAATGATTTTATTTTAGCCAGGTTAGGCAAAAGATTCGGTTCAGAAGTGCCTAATGCCGGGGAAACGTGGAAGGAAAAAAGAAGAAGAAGATGGCTAGCGTTAAATGGATGGACTTGATAACAATGTCAGCATTCCAGCGCTGGCATATGAAAGGAGGGGAGAAGCTTGAACTTTTGCCTACTTAATTCCTTTGAAGATTCTGTTTCCTCAGAGATGGGAGGAGGGGGGACATTCCTGTGATTTGACAGAGATGGGATGAGGAGAGTGGCTTGGAAGATAGCCAATGAGACGCAGAGAATTGGGGATCGGAAAGGGGGGACTTGGGGGGCCAAAGGTCAGTGCTGACCGCGAAAAAGCCAGGGACAGATCACTATACTCAATAAAGAGAAAATTTCCTCAAAGATCGGTAGTTTGGAAATTCATTTATTTTGAGATAGCATCAAAACCTGACAAACAGAATAACAGAGTCGGAAGGGACCCTTGGAGATTGTCTAGTCCAATTGGCTGCTCAAGCAGGAGACTCTACACCAGGGGTCTCCTACCTTGGCAACTTTAAAGACTTGTGGACTTCAACTCCCAGAGTTCCTCAGCCAGATTTGCGGACTTCAACTCCCAGAGTTGAACTCTCAGATTTGCGGACTTCAACTCCCAGAGTTCAACTCTCAGATTTGCGGACTTCAACTCCCAGAGTTCAACTCTCAGATTTGCGGACTTCAACTCCCAGAGTTCAACTCTCAGATTTGCGGACTTCAACTCCCAGAGTTCAACTCTCAGATTTGCGGACTTCAACTCCCAGAGTTCAACTCTCAGATTTGTGGACTTCAACTCCCAGAGTTCAACTCTCAGATTTGTGGACTTCAACTCCCAAAATTGAACTCTCAGATTTGTGGACTTCAACTCCCAGAGTTGAAGCTGGCTGAGGAAATTCTGGAAGTTGAAGTCCACAAGTCTTAAAAGTTGCCAAGGTTGGAGACCCCTGCTCTACACCATTTCAGAGAAATGATTGGGTTCTTGAAAACTGGAAGTTTTCAAGAACTTCCAGAAGTTCTGTAGGCAAGGCGTTCCACTGATTGATTGTTCTAAGACAATGACAGCAATAACGATGGTGCATCCTAAAGACTATCTGAAGAGATTGTTCCTCCTGGAGAAAATGGATCTCTGGAGTTAAAGAGTCTTGGATTAATGGCCCATATTCCATAAAAAAAAAAAAAAAACACCAAAAAACGGGGCGGGTGGTGGCCTAGAGGTGGAGCTCTCACCTCACAATCAGGAGGCTGTGAGTTCGATCCTAGGTAGAGGCAGATATTTTTCTCTCTGGGCACGTTGAGAATATATCTGCTGAATATAACTCCGCATTGGCGACAGGAAGGGCATCCGGCCAGTAAAAAACTCAACTCCGTTCAGTTGTCCAGACTCCACCTTGCAAGGGATTATGGGGTCATTAAAAGGAGAGATGATTCCATCAAAAACAAGCTCCTTGCACTATTTTTTTTCCTCTTGTGAGCTCAGTAATATATCAGCTGCAACCATCTTAATTCTCATCTACTTAACTTCCCCAGCCACCAAAAAAAAAAAAAAAAAAAGCAGCTGAATGGACATGATTTTTTTTGCTTTCCTTGCTGGGGTTAATTCAACAAATCACCCATTCTGAGGTAGGAAGAAAAATATCAATCTCATCGCAACTTGTTTGTTGACCAGCTAACTAGGTCTTAGTTATTTTAGAAAGTAGCTTTTTTCTTTTTAGCCTGTCAACAAACATTCTGCCTAAAGATACATCCCTTGGTAAGTCTCTCTTGGCTGTGTTTTAGATTTAAGCAAGAAGGACCTTATTTTTTTAACCTTTCATTCATATGACCCTGAGCATCTTGAGTTCAAAAACCCAGCAGAAATGTTCCTCTTTTTATCATTGTTGTAAGTTACTCAAGGCCCCCTACAAGAGTCCTTCCTCGTTCTATCTGTTCAAGGAAGGCTGGGGACATGCGTTCTTGGAAATGCCAAGGACTTTTGGCAAAGAAAATTGGGACTTTAAGCTACTTTTTTACCTCCTTTTTAAGTTGGTGTCTTGTCCAGGAGGACAAGATTTCAGCTCCTCTATCAGCATCATGGACGGTGAGGTGAACGTACAACCAGTGTCTCCAAAACATCTGGAGAACTTCAGGTGGCTTGCCGTAGTCCTAACCTAAAACCCACTTTGTTGGGCAAATTCTTCCACAGAGAGGAAAAAGGGAAGTTATGTCTCTCTATATCAATCACTCTCCATCAAGCAGGCTACCCAAGTTCAGAATTCTCTGATCTTAACTCAGATCCACTGGTTGCAGTTCCTTCAAATCGTTGAAAAGGATTATGGGTAGTAGTCCTTGACTTACGACCGTTCGTTTAGCAACGAATGTTTAAAATGACAATGGCACTGGGGGGAAAAAAAGGGGGACTCGAGCCCCTACAATGATTTGCAGCATCTGCACGATCACCGTGATGAAAATTCGGATGCTTGGCATTGGATTTGTATTTACGACAGTCGCAGTGTCCCGGGGGTCATGGGATCCCCTTTTGTGACCTCCTGACAAGCAAAGTCTCATCTGGGAAGCCAGATTCACTTAAGAACCGTACGACGAACTGAACTGCAGCAATTGATTCACTTAACAACGGTGGTAAGTTTTATGGAGTTTTACGGCGGTCGTAAAACTCACTTAACAAATGCCTCGCTTACACACAGGTTCAGCTGTGGTCCTACTGCCACTTTATAAGGCCTTGGTAAGGCCACACTTGGAATACTGCATTCAATTTTGGTCGCCACGATGTAAAAAAGATGGGGAGACTCTAGAAAGAGTGCAGAGAAAGAGCAACTAAGACAATTAAGGGACTGGAGGCTAAAACATAGGAAGAACGGTTGCTGGAATTGGGTATGTCTAGTCTGATGAGAAGAAGGATTAGGGAAGACATTATAGCAGTCTTCCAATATCTCAGGGGCTGCCCCAAAGAAGAGGGAGTCAAGCTATTCTCCAAAGCACCTGAGGGCAGGACAAGAAGCAATGGGTGGAAACTAACCAAGGAGAGAAGCAACCTAGAACTAAGGAGAAATTTCCTGACAGTGAGAACAATTAATCAGTGGAACAACTTGCTACCAGAAGTTGTTGATCCTCCAACGCTGGAAGTTTTTAAGAAGATGTTGGATAACCATTGGTCTGAAGTGGTGTAGGGTTTCCTGCCTAAGCAGGGGGTTGGACTAGAAGACCTTCAAGATCCCTTCCAACTCTGTTTTTCTATTTCTACCTGTAATAATAATAATAATAATAATAATAAAAACCCAGAAAACTAAGGAGAACACAAAAGGGCCTATGAACAATCAGATAGCAGCAACAACTGAAAAGGCAGAAGAACTGGATTTGGGAGTGATGGGAATCTCAACCCAGAGGGCACAATTCCTCTAAAATAGGGCGCGAGGCTTTTAAAACCACTTCTACAGAATTAAAATGGCTCTCCTTCCTTTTAGCTTTCTGGAAAAACCAAGAGCTGGGAAAGAGGCCAAATTTTGAGAAAATCCTCTCTTTTTTTCCCCCCTCCTTCTTAAAAAAAAAAAAAAGGAAGCAAGCATGGCACACTTAAGTTAGAAATTTTTATTTCCCCCTGCCCACCCAAATTAAATCTCATATCTTTTGATCTTCTTTTCCACAAGGGATTTTGAGGGGGGGGGTTCCTTCCCTGGGCTGTTTTCTGTCCAATTTGGGCAATTTTTTTTTATTTATTTATTTTAAAGGAAGTCGATTGTTAGAAATCCAGATCTCCCTCCCTCCAGAGATTTGAATTGTTTGTGGCTTGTTTTGGCCAGTGGAAAGTTTGGCAAGGGCCTTTTCACACACTTCTTTGAAAGACACAACTTCCGTGAAAGGAAGAAGGCCGCTCTGCCTTTCTTGTATATACACACACACACAGGCGCACAAACTCAGCCAAAAAGCACAATCCACTCACATACCACATAACAGTCTCGCCAGCCAAGCCCCTGGTTGCAGTGAGTCAGAATTCAAGACCGCTCCCTGCCCAGTTTTACAATGTGGAACAGAGACTGGAAAAAGTAAAACTGGAATTTTTCTTTAAGCAAAAGCAAAAAAAAAAAACACCCTTCCCTGGTATTTTCCTTTGCTCCACCAGCATTCAGAAATCAGTGGGACTTTTTAAACCGAGCTTGTAAGCAAAAAATAGGAAACTAACGGAGGGACAGAATCGAGATCATGTGAAGGGTTAATACCACTTTATAATAATGCCTTGGAATTCATACTTGGAATACTGTATTCCAAGACTCATACTTGGGAATATTGCATCCAGTTTTGGCCACCACGTTATTTTAAAAAAAAAGATGTGGAGATTCTAGAAAGAGTGCAGAGAAGAGCAACAAAGAGGATTAAGGGACTGGAGGCTCAAACATAGGAAGAACGGTTGCAGAATTGGGTTATTTTCTAGTTTAATGAAAAGATGGACTAGGGGTGATTTGATAGCACTCCGTCAATACAAAGAAGAGGGGAGTCAACCTATTCTCCAAAGCACCCGAAGGCAGGACAAGAAGCAACAAATGGAAACCAAATCAAGGAGAGAAGCAACCTGGAACTAAGGAGAAATTTGCTAACAGTGAGGACAATCGGTGGAACTGTTTGCCACCAGAAGTTCTGGGTGCTCCAACACGGGAGTCTTTGAAGAAGAGATTGGACAACCACTTGTCTGAAATAAAATCTTCTCTTTGATAGAAGGCCTCCCAAATCCCTTCCAACTCCGTTATTCTGTTAATTTTTGTGCCTATGGCTTGTTATTCCTTGCCATAAACTGGGTTTTAGAGGTAAAAGGTAAAGGTTCCCCTCGCACATATGTGCTAGTCGTTCCCGACTCTAGGGGGCGGTGCTCATCTCTGTTTCAAAGCCAAAGAGCCAGCGCTGTCCGAAGACGTCTCCGTGGTCATTTGGCCGGCATGACTTAAAACGCCAAAGGCGCACGGAAAACGCTGTTCCCTTCCCACCAAAGTGGGTCCCTATTTTTCTACTTGCATTTTTTACCTGCTTTCGAACTGCTAGGTTGGCAGAAGCTGGGACAAGTCACGGGAGCTTACTCTGTTACGCAGCACTCGGGATTCCAATTGCTGAACTGCCCACCTTTTGATCGACAAGCTCGGCGTCTTAGCCACTGAGCCACCGCTTCCTTTTTTAGAGGTACAGTGCCCCTATCCATGGAGGCTCCATCCTGAAAATTCTAGGATCCAAGGAACGGCTTTCTATGAGGCAAACCATGGCTTACTGGCCATTCCCAAGGGTGGACCTTAGCGTGATTGTCCCGTCTTGAGGACAGAAAGACCCACACCCCAGTTTAGAGGATGGAGGGAGAAAACATGCCAATTCTTCTCCTTCGGTGTGACCTATCTGTGGTCAAGCCGAGAAGATCACACAGGGATGTCTCAAGAAAGTTGAAACGGGACCGCAGCTCCTCGGCGTGGACAAATTTTTGGTTCCTCAAAAGGTGTGGAAGTCAAGAAGAGGTATTCCCGTTTTCTGATCTCGAAGGGAACCATCCGAGCATTTGTAACTCATCAATCATTGGTGATTTTATTCTCCTTGCAAGGGGAAAAAAAGCCTCTAATTACGCCAAGGATAAGGATAAGGATAATTTTATTTCTATACCGCCCCTCTCCCGAAGGACCCGGGGCGGTGTACAGCCAGGTAAAAACACAATACACACACAACACAAGGAGGCATTGGGCTCCTTAAAACATTACAAAGATAGTCTAGATCCATGATGGCGAACCTGTGGCACGCGTGGCCACAGGTGGCACCCACCAGCCATCGCCCCTACCCAGTTCCACTGCACATGCGTGGATGCCTCCCGCCAGCCAGCTGGTCTTTGGGTCTCTGTTGGGCATGCACGGGGAGAGCGGGGCCTTCCCCGATCTCCGCAGGCCCCCCCCTCCCCAACGCGTCCCTACTCCATTTCTGCTGCCCGGACCAACCTGGAACCTAAAACGGGGTGTAGGGGAGTCATGCAAGGCCCCCCTCCCGTATCCCATTTTGGGCCTGGAAAGCCTCCTGCACCGACCTGGAAGCCAAAATGGGGCAGGGTATATGCGCGGGGGGAGGGGGCAGACACACATGTGTGGGGGGGTGTGCATGTGTGGGGGGGCACTCGCATTGCATTTTGGGGGTTCGGGCACGCACATGCGCATTTTATTTATTTATTTATTTATTTATTTATTTATTTATTTATTTATTTATTTATTTATTATATTTCTATACCGCCTTTCTCCCGTAGGACTCAAGGCGGTGTACAGTCAAGAAAAATATAGACACACAAACATCATAAAATTGCTAATTAAAATTATTACTTAGTTTGGTCAATTCAATAAAACCCAGAATTAGATAACATTAAAAAAAAAAAAATCATTCACATGTTCATATGTTTAGCCCCGCCTGTTGAAACATCAGGGTCTTGAGGGCATTTGCACGATTTGGCCATTTGGCACCAAAAAGGATACCCATCCCTGGTCTAGATCAATGATTATCAATGATGGTAACTTTTGTGTTATGTGGGAATTCTGGGAGTCGAAGTCCAAGCCCTTCAAAGTAGCTACGATTGAGAAATACCCATCTAGCATAAAATAGGATTTAAACAAAGCTTTGAAATGAGGTGTGAGGCCGTTGAAACGAAGACACCTTGATAGCCCATCAAAGCCCAAACTTTTGAGCTGGTAAGAACGAAGGCGAGTGAGGTTTCCCAGATCTGTATTCATTTTTCTATTTTTCCCTTCCGTGTTCTCATTTTTCCTATCTGTTCGAGCCACACACACACACACACACCCCATCCAACGGTCAAGACAGTGGATGCTTCACACTTAATTATTTGGAGGTTGGAGAAGCCGATTTTCAGAACTACAGGGAGTTTCTTTTAACGACGGTTCACTTAATAATAATTCAAAGTTAAAACAGCACTGGGGAAAAAAATGACTTGTGATATCCACCTGAATCTCAGCCAGGAGATAGATTTAAAAGGTTGTTTGCTGTGGATGGTTTGTGCACCCTTTCGCCTGGCATTTCTTCAAGTAGTACAAGATGGCTGAGTTTTTTGCACAACAACCTGCCTTTCCACTCTCACTCACCCCCACCCAAAGGAGGGTTAGGTGATTTGTGGATCAGCGTATAGTGTGATGCATGATCTTGGGGCAACCTCAACCATAACCAAGCAGAAATGTTGCAATTAAAGGGCAGAAGGAATTATAATCTAGACAACTCCCCCAACCCTCTACCCCACCCCACCCTCTCCCCCAAAGCTGATGAATTGCATGGAAACTCTTCCAGCCACCCAAGAGGCAATCCAGATGTTTGGGGGCACCTATCATCCCCAACCCCCTTGGCCAAAGGCCAACTATTGCATTTCCTCTGCTTTTGAATATTTGCATTGGAAAGTGGGAATTGGGGTTGGGGGGGGCGGGTTTCCTTTGCTGTCCCTGGCTGGGGATTAGGGGAGGGGTGGTTGATGCACCTTTGCACGCTAGGGGGCATCTTTCTTCCACCACCCCCCACCCATATAGGAAGATGGGGGGCATGCATTTATTCCCCCCCCCAAAAACCCCCAGAAAGATGCAAATTGCATTTCATCTGCTTTTGAATATTTGCATTGGAAAGTGGGGATTGGAGTTGTGGGGGGGGCTCCCTTTGCTATCCATGGCTGGGGATTAGGGGAGGCGTGATTGATGCACCTTTGCACGCTAGGAGGCATCTTTCCTCCACCCACCCACCCATATAGGAAGATGGGGGGGCATGCATTTCTTCCCCCCCCAAAAAAAGATGCAAATTGGATTTCCTCTGCTTTTGAATATTTGCATTGGAAAGTGGGGATTGGGGTTAGGAGTGGGGGGGGCTCCCTTTGAAGCACCTTTGCACGCTAGGGGGCATCTTTCCTCCACCCCCACCCCCGCACCCCCCACCCATATGGGAAGATAGGGGGGCATGCATTTCTTCCCCCCCCCCAAAAAAAAGATGCAAATTGGATTTCCTCTGCTTTTGAATATTTGCATTGGAAAGTGGGGATTGGAGTTGTGGGGGGGGCTCCCTTTGCTATCCATGGCTGGGGATTAGGGGAGGCGTGATTGATGCACCTTTGCACGCTAGGAGGCATCTTTCCTCCACCCACCCACCCATATAGGAAGATGGGGGGGCATGCATTTCTTCCCCCCCCCAAAAAAAGATGCAAATTGGATTTCCTCTGCTTTTGAATATTTGCATTGGAAAGTGGGGATTGGGGTTAGGAGTGGGGGGGGCTCCCTTTGAAGCACCTTTGCACGCTAGGGGGCATCTTTCCTCCACCCCCACCCCCGCACCCCCCACCCATATGGGAAGATAGGGGGGCATGCATTTCTTCCCCCCCCCCCAAAAAAAAGATGCAAATTGGATTTCCTCTGCTTTTGAATATTTGCATTGGAAAGTGGGGATTGGGGTTAGGAGTGGGGGGGGGCTCCCTTTGAAGCACCTTTGCACGCTAGGGGGCATCTTTCCTCCACCCCCACCCCCCACTCCCCACCCATATGGGAAGATAGGGGGGCATGCATTTCTTTCCCCCCCCAACCCCCCCCCCCCAGAAAGATGCAATGGAGAGGCTTGCAAAAAGAGGAGGGGGTCCCTACCGGCTGCCTCCAGTCTGATGAGCCCCCGATGCTAACTCCGCGGCCGCCGCCTGCCGAAGGAATGACACGGAGCCGCTTGCAAGCCGCCGCCTCCCGCCCGCCCCTCTTCCCGCCCCATAGCCCTGCTAGGCAAAGGCGGAGCCTGCAACACGCGCCCAGCAGTGCAAAGAGGAGGGGGGGAAAAAAGGGAGCGCCTCGGGAGAGAGGCACGCCGGGAAATGTAGTCTCCACGCAGGGCGTTCCTGCTTGGCAGGAGAAGCCAGGAGAACTACAACTCCCGAGAGAGGACGCGGGAGACGCGTATTTTTTTTTCTTTTTTCCCCGGGGCTTGCTCTGGCGCGAGGCATCTCGGGAGATGGAGTCCCAGGGTTCCCCAATGGGCATTCCCGCAGGGAGAGGGGAAAAAAAAAAAAAAGCAGCCTGCAAGGAAATAAATAAAGAGTCGATGCGGGGTGGGGTTTTTTTTTTTTTTTTTTTTGGAAGGCCTTTTTTAAAGGATGCTTTTTTTTCCCCTAATGTGAAGGAGGTGGGGAGGGGGAGTGAGGAGGTGGGGGGGGTAGCAGCCCCCCCCCCAGCATTCGAATTTTTGGATAATCGTTTGGTCTGAAGGGGTTTATATAGAGTTTCCTGCCTGAGCAGGGGGTTGGACTAGATGACCTCCAGGATCCCTTCCAGCTCTTGCTATTCTGTTCTATTCTATTCTATTTTATACTCTCTTCTATTTTCTTCTATTTTCTATTCTATTCTAATTCTATTCTATTCTTTTCTCTTCTCTTCTCTATTCTATTTTCTTCTATTTTCTATTCTATTCTACTCTACCCTATTTTCTTTTCTCTTCTCTTCTATTTTCTTCTATTTTCTATTCTATTCTAATTCTATTCTATTCTTTTCTCTTCTGTCTTCTATTTTCTTCTATTTTCTATTCTATTCTATTCTATTCTAATTCTATTCTATTCTTTTCTCTTCTCTATTCTATTTTCTTCTATTTTCTATTCTATTCTACTGTACCCTATTTTCTTTTCTCTTCTCTTCTATTTTCTATTCTATTCTATTCTAATTCTATTCTATTTTTTTCTCTTCTCTCTTCTATTTTCTTCTATTTTCTATTCTACTCTACTCTACCCTATTTTCTCTTCTCTTCTCTTCTCTTCTATTTTCTTCTATTTTCTATTCTATTCTATTCTTCTCTACTCTACCCTATTTTCTTTTCTCTTCTCTCTCTTCTCTCTTCTCTTCTCTCTTCTCGTTTCTATTTTCTTCTATTTTCTATTCTATTCTATTTTATTCTACTCTACTCTACTCTACCCTATTTTCTCTTCTCTTCTCGTCAATTCTATTCTATTCCCAGCCATGTGGCCTTGGATGATAGGTTTTGTAGTGAGACACTTCTGCAGGATGCCAAATAGAGTAGAGTAGAGTAGAGTAGAGTAGAGTAGAATAGAATAGAATAGAATAGAATAGAATAGAATAGAATAGAATAGAATAGGAGCTGGAAGGGACCTCAGAGGTCTTCTAGTCCAACTCCCTGCTCAAGCAGGAGAACCTATACCATTTCAGACAAGTGAGTGTCCAGTCTCTTCTTAAAAATCTCCAGTGATGGAGCGCCCACAACTTCTGGTGGCAAGCAGTTCCACTGGTTAATTGTCCTCCCTGTTAGGAAGTTTCTCCTTAATTCCAGGTGGCTTCTCTCTTTGATTAGTTTCCAACCATTGCTTCTTGTCCTGCCCTCTGGGGCTTTGGAGATCGGAGCAAAGAGAAATGCAAGCAGGGGAAATTAACCTTAATTAATTGCATAACATAATTTATGTAAATTACGTTATTAAAAAATAACATAAATTAAGACCCAGCTCTCTGGGCAAAGCTGTAATACGACCACAGTGGAGCCAAAAATTCCCATTGCTAAGCGAGGCAGTTGTTAAGTGAGTTTTCCCCCTTTTTTTAGGACTTTTTTTTTTTTTGCCACAATTGTTAAGTGAATCACTGCAGTTGTTAGGGTAGTAACACGGTCGTTAAATGAATCTGACTTTTCCTGGCAGAAGGTCGGAAGAGTGGGATCACGTGACCCCAGGATGCTGCAACTGTCATAAATACAAGTCAGTTGCCAACGGTACGGATTTTGATCCCGTGCCCAATGGAGATGCTACAACGGATGTTAAGTATGAAAAATGGTTATAAGTCACTTTTTTCCACTGCCGCTGCAACTTTGAGCGGTCACTAAACAATTGGTGATACGGAACGCTGTTTCCTTCCCACCAAAGGTGGTCCCTGTTTTCCTACTTGCATTTTTTTACGTGCTTTCGAACTGCTAGGTTGACAGAAGCTGGGACAAGTCATGGGAGCTCACCCCATTAAGCAGAGCTAGGGATTCGAACCGCTGAGCTGCCGGCCTTTCAATTGACCAGCTCAGCGTCTTAGCCACTGAGCCACTGCATCCCTATAAATCCCTTATATTTGCACTGAAATTTCTTTTGCAAATGGAGCTTTGATGATCATCACAGATGCAAAGCCGAAATCCAGGAAAGGAACCATATGCAAATAGGGGATTTTTTCTTCCCTACCCGTAGCAAGCAAAAGATTTTTGTTTCGGAAGCTGTATGTAAAATTTTGAAGCTGACTATCCTTTTCCTGCTTCTTGCATTTCATAATGCTTTATAAGGAACAGGTTTGGCATGTTTCAAAGGCACCCAGTCTTTTCTAAAAAAAATTTTTTTTTTTTTTTAGACTTTGCCATAGAGTTCTGGGTGAAAAAAGCAACCCCGTTTTCTCCAAACTTTCCTTAAGACCTTCAGAAATGCAATGCATTCCTCTGGCTACTTGAAGAGAATTTCAATAGCCATTTTCTGGCTGGGTCTTCATCATCGCCCCTTGGTAGAAATAGAAATAGAATTCTTTATTGGCCAAGTGTGATTGGACACACAAGGAATTTGTCTTAGGTGTATGTGCTCTCAGTGGACATAAGGAGAAATGCAAACATAGCTCGCTTTTCAGTTTATGCAAGGTTGAAATAGAAAATAGAACATGGTACAGAAAATGGAATTTAGTCTAGCAGAGATATATTTTTTTTTTCCTTCCGTTCAATTGTTTCCTGGACAAATCCCTGCAGTTTTGTTGGCAGGGTTTTTCAGAAGTGGTTTGCCATTTTCTCCTTCCTAGGGCTGGAGAGAATATGGCTGGCCCTTGGTCACCCAACTGTAGGAAGTGAGCACTCGCCCCTCTCCTAGGAAAATGAGATATTTTAGGAAATATTAAAAAGATCAGAATATTTCCCCTAAAAGGGAGGCAGAAATTCAGACACACCCCACCCCTCCCAACTTTGACAATTAAGGCTTGGGCCAGTCTATTTTACATAACAAAGATCTACCTCCTTCAGGCAGAGCCATAATAGGAATTGCCCAAAGCCCCTTTCATTACATCATCACCTGGCAAGAGTCAACCAAGCTTGGGACACAGACAACTTACAAAGTTACCCCTGCTTGGCCCCATGGGAGTCTGACAACCAATCAGAATAACAAGCTCAAATTCAAAAGCCCAACAGAAGGCATAAAACCCAGGCAGTCTCAGTATCTCTTCCCTGTTTTTTTCTTCACCCAAGATCTTCAAGGCATGTGATCCTTTCCACCATTAAAAGCATCTTTCCAAGCAACTTCCATGAAGCCAGTGTCTTTCTCCCCACTTGGAACTGAACCCCAGATGGACATTTCTTCCAACCCAACTATCTTTGTATCCAAGGTGGGATTAGAACTCATGGCCTCCTGATTTCTAGACTGGAGCCTTCACCACCACCACGCCAAACTGACTTGCTACGTCAAGGTTAACAAGTAAGTCCTCAACTGAATTGCACCCAGAATTTCATGGTCATAATGTCAAAGACTGGACATCATTTTCCATCCTTTTCCACGGTGGCCGTTAAGCAAATGCTGTGGTCGTTAAGCAAAGCCATTTGCAGAAAGCCACAAAAAACCCTATAATCGATTGCAGTCATGTGACTGCAGAACACCACGACTGCTAATAAAGCTGACCCATCTGACATGTGGCCGTGTATACCTGTTCTGTGGCTGTCAAAATTTTGAACGGTTATAGAACGATTGGTTGTTAAGCGAGGACTAGCTGTACAGGGGAAAAAAATCTCTCATCTGTTAGCCAGAGCAAAAGCTGGGGTTTTCTGCCTCTTTGCTGCCCTCTGGTGGGCATGAGGTTTGGAGCGTGCCTTTTTTTTTTTTTTTGCTGCTGAGAATTGTGTCATTTATTTTAAGATTAAGGTTCCCCTCGCACATATATGCTAGTCGTTCCCGACTCTAGGGGGCGGTGCTCATCTCCGTTTCAAAGCCAAAGAGCCAGCGCTGTCCGAAGACGTCTCCGTGGTCATGTGGCCAGCATGACTCAATGCCAAAGGCGCACGGAACGCTGTTCCCTTCCCCCCAAAGGGGGTCCCTATTTTTCTACTTGCATTTTTTACCTGCTTTCGAACTGCTAGGTTGGCAGAAGCTGGGACAAGTCACGGGAGCTCACTGAATTACTCGGCAGCACAAGGGATTCGAACCGCTGGACTGCCGACCTTTCGATCAACAAGCTCAGCGTCTTAGCCACTGAGCCACCACGTCCCTGTCATTTATTTTAAAGGAGGGGACAAAAATTCAGGCAGGGACTCACGTGGGAATCCTAAAACACCAGTGTTGACTTTAATTATAGTGTGTGTGGGAAGCAATATTTTGCAGGTCCGTAAGAGACACGCAGAGTGGTTCGATTTGCAGAAAATATCCAGTAATTGTTTGGGCAATTCATTTAAAGGCCTTCAACTTTTAAATGCTGTGGGTCTTGCAAGCACAGGACCAGCACTAAGGAGTCTTGAGATGGGCCCTCCAAGGCCTACATTGGGGGGAGGATGGGAGTTGTGATCCCACATGACAAGGACCACGTGTCGCTTACAACGTCAGCGGCCTGCCAGATGTGGCAACACGAGCGAATCCAAACGATGCCCAATTGGACTATACAGGCAGTCCTTGAGTTACGACCACAACTGTGTCCAAATGTATGTTGCTAAGTGAAGCGTATTTGTTAAGGGAGTTTTGCCCTGTTTTCACAAATTTTCTTGCCATGGTTGTTAAGCGAACCATTGCATTTAAGTTAGTCACACTCTTGTTAAGTGAATCTGGCTTCCCAATTGACTTTGCTTGTCCGAAGGTCGTAAAAAGAGGATCACATGAGCCTGGGACTCTGCAATCGTCATAAATATGAACCCATTGCCAAGCATCCAAATTTTGACCCTGGGGATGCTGCAACGGTCGTAAGTGTGAAAAACGGTCCTAAGGCACTCTTTTCAGTGCCGTTGCAACTTTGAAAGTTCACTAAATGAACTGTCATAAATCAAAGATGACCTATATGGCTCTCATCACTCACAGCCATTATGGGCAGGAGTCATGGGAGTTGTAGTCCCAACCATTTGGAAGGAAAGTTTCATCAACTTCTCGATATAGGTAGCTCGCAATTTATGACCTCAGTTGGCACCGGAACTTCCATCGCTAAGCGAGGCAGTTGCGCTCAATTTTACAACCTGTTCTGCTGCAAACGTTAAGTGAATCAGACAGTTGTTAAGCGAACGCGGCTTCCTCCATTGACTTGGCTTGTTGGAAGTCAGAAATGGTGACCATGTGATCCCGGGATAGCAATAGCAATAGACTTATATACCGCTTCACAGTGCTTTCCAGCCCTCTCTAAGAGGTTTACAGAGTCAGCCTCTTGCCCCCCAACAATCTGGGTCCCCATTTTACCGACCTCAGAAGGACGGAAGGACTGAATCAACCTTCAGCCGTTTGGGATCGAACTCCTGGCAGTGGGCAGAGCTAACCTGCAATACTGCATTCTAACAGGAAGGAAGGAAGGAAGGAAGGAAGGAAGGAAGGAAGGAAGGAAGGAAGGAAGGAAAGAAAGAAAAAAGGAAGGAAGATAGGAATAGCACTTAGACTTATATACTGCTTCACGGTGCTTTTACAGCCCTTTCTAAGCAGTTTACAGAGTCGGCATCTCGCCCTCAACCATCTGGGTCCTCATTTTACGGACCTTGGAAGGACGGAAGGCTGAATCAATCTTCAGCCAGTTAGGATTGAACTGCTGGCAGTGGGCAGAGCTAGTCTGCAATACTGCATTCTAACCACTGGGAAGGAAGGAAGGAAGGAAGGAAGGAAGGAAGGAAGGAAGGAAGGAAGGAAGGAAGGAAGGAAGGAAGGAAAAAAGGAAGGAAAAAAGGAAGGATGATAGGAATAGCATTTAGAATTATATACTGCTTCACAGTGCTTTCCAGCCCTCTCTAAGCAGTTTACAGAGTCAGCCTCTCGCCCTCCACCATCTGGCTCCTCATTTTACCAACCTCAGGAGGATGGAAGGCTGAGTCAACCTTGAGCCTGGTGAGATTCGAACCGCCAAATCGCAGGCAGCTGGCAGCAAGATGCTGCAACCATCATCAATACATGCGGGTGACTAATCCCCTGAATTTTGATATCACCTGAGCATGGGGGTGCTGCAATGTTTGTAATGCAAAGACCAAAAATGAAGTCACTTTTTTTTCAGTAAACGAAAGGTTTACCGAAAGTCAAGGATATGATGTATGAAAAACATACAATCATGTTTGGCTGATTTAGAGCTAAGTTTACATTTTCTGATACAGAATTTTTCATACTTTTTTTTTTTTTTTAAAAAAAGTCTGCTGATGAGTTCCAGGACAACATTACAAAGACGACAACACACACATCATATAAAAATGGTTTGCCACACTCTGCTTTCAAGAAACTTTTCTACTTTTGGAAGATGAGGTGATTAAAAAGAAGTATGGACTGTGCAGAAATGAATCGATTGACTTTAAGGATTAAAGATAGGGAAGAGACAGAGTATCATAGAATATGGAACGGCTTCTATTATTGGTGGAAAAGAGAGATAAAAGATAAAAGCTTTATGATTACATATTTAAAAAATTGATAGGCAGAATTTTGTTTTAGTAAGGAGATATTAAAATGGTTTGTATAAAGATCAAGATAGAAGAAAGTTCCTTTTTTGGAAGAAGGACCAAAGATAACACCAAGATGTCACAGGGAGGGGGCAACAGATGTACTAAATGTTTGTTTGTTTTTATAAAAAATAATAAAAAGTTATATACAAAAAAAAAAAAAAAGAAAGAAAAGAAAAGAAACTTTTCTAACTTCTATGTCCAGCCTACAGGAAGACTTTTCCAAGGTCAACCAGAGTTGGATAGGTATGGAGATTGTTTTTTTTTTTCTTTTCAGTATTCTTATTATTTATTTACTATATGGGCTATATTTATACGTCCGCCCATTTGACCTCACCAAAGTCTGGAATGGCCGCTAACGCAATAAAAACATCAATGCAATAACAGGATGTAATTTAAAAAAACAACACATTTAAAATTCAGAAGAAGAATGGCAGTTGACAGTAAGACTAGCCAAGAACAAACTCAAAACCAATGACATGATAATATTACTATTATTATTATTATTAAAGAGGCATGTCTATTTTTTCTTTTAAAATGATAATGGTTGCCATGACTCGCCATCCAGTTAAAAGGGAAGTGCCGTGATTTACAATTAAACTATAACTCATCCCTTAAAAGTCATCTTTAAAATGGCATTAAAATAGCATCAATCTTTTTTAAAAAAAAACATTGACATCATTTCCTAAACTCTTGGGCACCTAAAAAGTCACGTTAATAATAACAGTAAAAGAGTTGGAAGGGAACTTGGAGGTCATCTAGTCCAACCCCCTGCTCACCCAGGAGACCTATAGGAGGGATTCAAACCGCCAACCTTTGTGATCGACAAAGCTCAGCATTTTAGCCACTGAGCCACCTAGCTGGTCAATTCTCTCTAAGAACAACAAAGCTATGTTGGTCATGTTTAGAAATTCTGTATTTATTTAAATTAAATCACCTTGGTGGCGATCTATCTATCTATCTATCTATCTCTATATTCTATATCTATTTATCTGTCTATCTATCTATCATCTGTCTGTCTATTTATCTATTTATTTACCTACCTACCTATCTATCTCATCTATCTATCTACCTACCTACCTCATCTCTATCATCTATCTACTTACCTACCTACCTATCTACCTACTTACCTATCTCATCTATCTACCTACGTACCTACCTCATCTCTATCATCTATTAAACCTACCTACCAATTTCATCCATCTATCTACCTCATCTCTATCATCTACCTACTTACCTACCTATCTCATCTATCTACCTCATCTCTATCATCTACCTACTTACCTACCTCATCTCTATCATCTATCTACCTACCTACCAATCTCATCTATCTATCTATCTATCTATCTATCTATCTATCTATCTATCTCATCTCTATCATCTATCTACCTACCTATCTATCTCATCCATCTATCTACCTACCTACCTATCTCATCTATCTATCTACCTCATCTCTATCATCTACCTACCTACCTACCTCATCTCTATCATCTATCTACCTACCTACCTATCTCATCCATCTATCTACCTACCTACCTATCTCATCTATCTATCTACCTCATCTCTATCATCTACCTACCTACCTACCTCATCTCTATCATCTATCTACCTACCTACCTATCTCATCCATCTATCTACCTACCTACCTATCTCATCTATCTATCTACCTCATCTCTATCATCTACCTACCTACCTCATCTCTATCATCTATCTACCTACCTACCTATCTCATCCATCTATCTACCTCATCTCTATCATTTACCTACCTACCTACCAATCTCATCTATCTATCTATCTATCTATCTATCTATCTATCTCATCTCTATCATCTATCTACCTACCTATCTATCTCATCCATCTATCTACCTACCTACCTATCTCATCTATCTATCTACCTCATCTCTATCATCTACCTACCTACCTACCTACCTCATCTCTATCATCTATCTACCTACCTACCTATCTCATCCATCTATCTACCTACCTACCTATCTCATCTATCTATCTACCTCATCTCTATCATCTACCTACCTACCTACCTCATCTCTATCATCTATCTACCTACCTACCTATCTCATCCATCTATCTACCTCATCTCTATCATTTACCTACCTACCTACCAATCTCATCTATCTATCTATCTATCTATCTATCTATCTATCTATCTATCTATCTATCTATCTATCTATCTCATCTCTATCATCTATCTACCTACCTACCTATCTCATCCATCTATCTACCTACCTACCTATCTCATCTATCTATCTACCTCATCTCTATCATCTACCTACCTACCTACCTCATCTCTATCATCTATCTACCTACCTACCTATCTCATCCATCTATCTACCTACCTACCTATCTCATCTATCTATCTACCTCATCTCTATCATCTACCTACCTACCTACCTCATCTCTATCATCTATCTACCTACCTACCTATCTCATCCATCTATCTACCTCATCTCTATCATCTATCTACCTACCTATCTCATCTATCTATCTATCTATCTACCTCATCTCTATCATCTATCTACCTACCTACCTATCTCATCCATCTATCTACCTCATCTCTATCATTTACCTACCTACCTACCTATCTCATCTATCTATCTACCTATCTATCTCATCTCTGTCATCTATCTACCTACCTACCTATCTCATCTATCTATCTATCTATCTATCTACCTCATCTCTATCATCTACCTACCTACCTATCTCATCTATCTATCTATCTACCTCATCTCTATCATCTATCTACCTACCTACCTATCTCATCCATCTATCTACCTCATCTCTATCATTTACCTACCTACCTACCTATCTCATCTATCTATCTATCTATCTATCTATCTATCTATCTATCTACCTCATCTCTATCATCTATCTACCTACCTACCTATCTCATCCATCTATCTACCTCATCTCTATCATTTACCTACCTACCTACCTATCTCATCTATCTATCTATCTATCTACCTCATCTCTATCATCTATCTACCTACCTATCTCATCTATCTATCTATCTATCTACCTCATCTCTATCATCTATCTACCTACCTACCTATCTCATCCATCTATCTACCTCATCTCTATCATTTACCTACCTACCTACCTATCTCATCTATCTATCTATCTATCTACCTCATCTCTATCATCTATCTACCTACCTACCTATCTCATCCATCTATCTACCTCATCTCTATCATTTACCTACCTACCTATCTATCTATCTATCTATCTATCTACCTCATCTCTATCATCTATCTACCTACCTACCTATCTCATCCATCTATCTACCTCATCTCTATCATTTACCTACCTACCTACCTATCTCATCTATCTATCTATCTACCTCATCTCTATCATCTATCTACCTACCTACCTATCTCATCCATCTATCTACCTCATCTCTATCATTTACCTACCTACCTACCTATCTCATCTATCTATCTATCTATCTACCTCATCTCTATCATCTATCTACCTACCTACCTATCTCATCCATCTATCTACCTCATCTCTATCAATTACCTACCTACCTACCTATCTCATCTATCTA